>PVLD010013152.1:0-57213 GCA_004027595.1 Dinomys branickii | reverse complement strand
CCAGCTAGGATTTTTTCCCAATTTGTGGGTTTTCTTTTTACTTTGCTGGTGATTTCTTTAGATGTACAAAAACTTTTCAGTTGAATGAGGTCCCAATTATTGATTCTTTGAAGTGTTTCCCTTGCAGTTTCATTTTTGTTCATGAACTCTCTGCCTACTCCTATGTCTTCAAGATTTTTACCTACTTTCTCTTCCAATATATTTAGAGTTTCTGTTTTAATATTGAGGTCTGCGATCCATTTTGACCTGAGTTTGGTGCATGGTGATAGACTGGGGTCTATTTTCAGTTTTCGGCAAGAGGCAAGCCAGTTTTTCCAGCACCATTTATTAAACAGGCCTTCTTTTTTCCAGTGGGTTTGGTTGACCCCTTTGTCAAATATTAGGTAGCTGAGTGGGTTTTTCGTTGTGGTTGCATCTTCCAGCCCGTTCCATTGATCCTCAGGTCTGTTTTTTAGCCAGTACCAGGTTGATTTTATTACAGTAGCTTTGTAGTATAATTTCAGGTCAGGGATTGTGATTCCACCTGACTTGTGAAAGGAAAGAATCTTAAGCGTGGAGTCTGGTCATTTACCTGAAGCTGCACAACTGGTGGTTCAGCCAGGATTTGAAACTGGGTCCCTCTGACTCCAGGTTTATAGCTTCAAGTTGCTTCACTGTGCTCATCAAGTGAGGGGTGATGGAGCGGTGGGAAGAACGGTCTGCTGCAGAAGCACCTCAGGAGACCAGAGGAGACAGAGCCCATGGTTCCTGGGCTTAGATACAGCAGGCCTCAGTGGCCATCTAGACTTGCCTCTGGACCTGTGAAGGTCTGGCCAAATTTTCTTGGGCCGTTTTCTCTGAGATCTTGTCTTCATTTGGGGTCTCTATATGGGCAAAGACAAGGTGGGGGTGAGTGCCTGGAATTTACTAGGAAAAAGTATTGAAAGAAGGTGAGAGAGTAGATGAAGACACACTTTTGCACAGTCTGAGACCAGAACTTCAAAACTAAGCAGTCTGAGGTTTTAGGGCAAAGACATTGCCAGGATGGGCCACAGCTGAGCCATGGCAGTGCCTGACAGAGACCTGATGGCAGGTAGACCTGATGGCAGTGGGAAACTTCCTTGCCAACAGCTCTCTGACAGCAAGGATTAGGATGCTTTGTTGCCACCTGTCATAGCTGTGGAGTCTGGAAGTCTAAGGTCAAGAACTGCAGTGTGGCAGACCGAGGTGAGAACCTACATCCTGGTGAGCTGTCCTCTTGCTGTGTCCTCGCATGGAGGAAGGTGAGGGGAGTGCTCTGGGGCCTCCTTTATAAAAGGGCTAATCCTTTCACCTCCAGAGGACTCCAACTCCAGATACCATCCACTGGGGATACCATTCCAAAATGAAAATTGTGGGGCCAAGCCTTCAGCCTGTAGCCATCAGTTAAGAGTCAGTCTTGCTGCATAACTAACCATCTTGCCAGTTAGTGGCTGCTGAGAAATTCTTCTAAGTGGGTTTAGCTGACTCACACATGTGTTAGGCAGGCACAGATGGACACCAGTAGTTTCATACACGTCCAGTGGTGGTGAGCTATGATTGGATTATGAAGGCAGCTGACCCCGCACCTGATGAGGGGAGCTGATCTAGCAGGCTTGCCTGCACTTACTCACATGATAGCTGAAGGACAGTGTGTGGCTCTCTCTGGGAGCAGGCCCCTTTCAAGCTTCTGCTTGGGGCATGTTTCCTAGACTGTCCCGCTGGTTAGAGCAACTTTGGCCAACATATAGCCAACTTTGAGTCAAGCTGCAAGAGGGCTTCCTCAAGGGCATACGTGCAGAAAAGTGTGGCAGACTGGGCCTCAGTTTTCTGTGCTTTTGAGTCTCCACTGTGGTGCCTGCTGCTTAGACACAGCAGGCCTCAGCAGCCATCTAGACTTGCCTCTGGGCCTTCGAAGGTCTGGCCAAATTTTCTTGGGCAGTTTTCTCTGAGATCTTATCTTCATCTGGGGTCTCCAGGGGCAAAGACAAGGTGGGAGTGAGTGAACCTGGGACACTGGTGCTCTCAGGCACACAGCCCTCCAGGAGCCTTGGCACTGGAAGATCGAGGTTGTAGTCCTGCTTTACTCCTAAATGCCTTAGGCTGAGTACCCTGTTTCTCTGCTTGCATCCTGGGTTGTGAGGTTATTGTGCAGTTCATGGTAGCTCAACCTTTGCAGGCTTTACAACCTAGTGCAAACTCTGGTTGTTATCTTTCTTCCCCACTAAGGATGTAGGATGTCTTACTCACGCCTCACCCTGGAACTGTGTACCTTGAGGCAAAACTCTAGACTCCATGACAGTTTAGCTCAGCTCCCCAGCAGCACAAGAACAGTGTTGCACAAACCCCTGTGCTCAGGGAGTGCAAAATCGCTTCAATATTGGATGGAGACAAGTGTAATTAGGAAGGTAAATCTGCTGAAAAAGATCATATTATGGAAATGTGATTAGCAGTGACTTCTGAGTTCTTTGTTTTTTGAGAATTTCTGCTCTTTGACATGAATATGGAGAGTTGGTTGTTAGGTTCCCCTTTTTTTTTTTATTTTTATTTATTTATTTATTTATTTTTTTTCCCCGGGACCGGGGATCGAACTCAGGGCCCTAGTGCTCAGCGGCAAGCACTTAGCCCACTGAGCTGTACCTCCAGCCCGAGTTGGTTGTTAGGGACCCTGGTGCCTCCTTAGTAAGTGCTTAGGAAATGTGGGCTCATGAATGCAGCAGTGGGGAGAAGTGATGTCAGCTCCGGTGTCTGTCAGTCCCTGAGGAGAGTTGATTGGCTCCCTAGGTCGTGAGCTGATCCTGTTGAGGATGCAAGGGACAGGCCCTGAGTGAAATAAGGGGACCTAGGAGGGAAAGGGCTCTTCTCTTCCAGGCTAGGGGTGAACTCAAAAAAGCACGAGCTGGAAATGTGGCCCAGGGACAGCCGGTTCTTCCAGTGGAGCTCCTTTTGTTGGTGTGCTCCTGGGTCTCCGTGTTTGGGAAGGGGCCTTGGTTCTGCCTGTGTGGGCCTCCAGGAGGTGGTGAGAGCCTGGTGCAGCCCTCTTCCTGCTGGGGGCCTAGCGTTCTTACTGGGAGCAAAGGTGTTCCTTCCCACTGTCAGGGCAAATGAAGTCCTCTGCCAGACTCAGGAATTTTCCTCTGGACAGGGATGGGGAGGTCACATATTCTGGCTTTTGTAGATCCCTCTATAATAATTATAACTGCAAATGAATAAAGAAAAAGGACTACCCACTCAGACAGTGCTGGTTGTCAGATGCTACCAATGCTTCACATAATATACCTCATTTAACTTGCCTAATAATTATGCAGGGTGGGCTTTAAAGTCAGAAACCAAGTCACCAGTTATTTGTACAGTAGCAGTTTTCTCAAGGTCACCTGTAATAGTAGCAGAGCCAGGATCTGAACTCAGACCCAGCCTGATTCTGATCTGACTGTGAACCACCAGGCCAGACCAGCCCCATCCCTACCACTGTCTTTGCTGCAGCCACTCCCCAGTATTGCCTGTGCACACTCCTGGACATACGCTGGTTACTCCAGTGAGACTCCAGCATGCCCCAGACTCTTCAGAAGTTTCTGGAAGTGGCCACTCCCTGCGGCACTCTTGGAGGACGGTCCTGGCTCCACTCTTGGGTCTTCTGTGTGCTGACCACAGCTCACCTCTCCAGGCATCTGCCTCTGGAGGGGGTGGGTCTCCTGGGAAAGCTAAGCTGGTTCTATGGCCCCTGAGAGAAAGCAGGCACCGGGTACTCACATCACTCCTGAAAGCTTGGGTCCTGACACCCTAAATCTTTTTGTGTGTCCAATTTCTCTTCTGTCTTGTTGGAGGCCTGGGGCTTGCAATGTGTTATCCTCACCTACTCTGGAAGATCTGCAAGCTCAGAGAGTCACTCCTGCCCTGGGCTGTTCTTGTATAGATTGAGGCAGGCTAAGGCACATGAGACATGATGAAGTCAGTTTCGTTTCTTAGGGCCAGGGCAAAAGGCCTGGGTGGAAAAACTCCACTGTCCCTGTCCAGCCCTGTGTCCCCAGTGAGGCCCTGAGATATCCTCTCTACACCTTTATTCCAGCAGCCACTAGGTCATCTCCTCCCTGGAGTGTTTCTAGCCCCTCAGGCCTGTCATGCTCAGATGTTCTCTTCTTGCTCCAAACCTGGTCTCTGTTAATGTTTCCTATTCGGGGAATGAATTCATGGCCGATCCCTCCCTCGTCCCTCACTCTCACATCTTATCCCCTGCTATGTTCCCACCTTGGCTGCTGCCATATCTCTACCGTGCATGGTGTGTCCCCATCCCCACTCGTCATCCTGCCTGGGATCAGCCTGCTGCCTCCCTCCTGTGTGATTGCAAAGACCCTTGAGGTGACTAAGCACACCTGGCTTTAGTCTTGTCCCAGTTCAGCATCTTCCAACTCAAACTCATGCCTGCAAGTGACATCAAAGGCCTTGGGTAGCAGCCTCTCCCCGCTGAGGCCTGGCCCTGTGTACCAAGACGATTGCCTTTCCCTACCAGGGGCTGTCTATGTCTTGCCCTCCCCACTTCCCCATGGCCAATAAGGCTGCATCCCATGTGGCCTACACCATCTCTTCTGGCTCCCAGGGCAGGGGGCCACCTCCTTCTGCATTCCCTCAGCTCCCTGTCGCCTTGCCTATTAGTTACAGCCCCACTGCATCGCCATTACTGTTATCTTGTTACATGCGTATCTTCCAATCCCCCTAGTGCCTTCAGGGCAAGAACTCCCCCTTATTTATTGCTGAATCCTTTGCAGAGGGTCTGGCACACAGTAGGCGCTCAATTAGCGTTGGCTGAATTGAATTCCCGGCACAACTCCTGGAATTGATTGGATTTGGAAACGACATTGCATCCAGAGAATTGATTTTTGTTTATCCCAGGGGCTTGTGATGATAAAATTCACCCCCTCATTGGCTGCTGTTCTGGGAGAAAACAGAGCTCCCGTTTCTGGATGGAATCCAGCCTGCAAGCTGTGTGGGAGGGGCAGGAGGCCAGAAGTGCAGTGAGCTCCAGTTTATTCAGGGACAGGTGTGTGGCAGCACAGCCCCCCAACCTGTGATGGAAATGAAAGAGTGGGGGGCCCTGGTATTACTTTCCATAATTGAGCCAGAGGCTAAAAGTAGCCTTCTTTCCTCCTGGCTGACAAATAGGGGGAATAAATTACCCGGGCACTAAAAGTTGCATTAGGCAAATAAACATTTCTCCAAGAATTATATGTGACATTCAAGAGAAAGCAAATAAACCCTAAGTTATGGGGACCTGTCAAACCTCTAGGAGAATTAAGTAACTAAAAATTGTTAGTAGCGACACCGACAGGCTCTTAAACCTTCCCTGACTCCCACCCTCCTGCGAGACTCCCAGAGATCACGCGTTCCCTACTGTGTGTCTCCCTGGAATGTCTCAGGATCCTGGGACCTCAGAAAGCCAACAGGAAGTGCTTTCAAACCCTGCTCCTCGGAGTCCCTGGTGGGGCACTGGGGGGCAGTGTTTCCTGCAGAGAGAGCACCCCCTCCCCTAGTCTCCCTTTGTTCAAACAGGGGTTTCTCTTTGATCCAAATTATGTTAATTGGGGATTAACTACAGTGAGAAATTCTTTGCTAGTAGAAAGTTTCTGCTACTGAGTGATTTGAAAACCTTGATCCTGGAGTAAATACTTGATGGAGAAATCGCCTTTGGAACGCTTGAGTAAACAATTGTCCAGGCTCTTGAGCTCCTCCAGTGACAGGAAACTCATTCCAGGAGTTTTAGTTAGTCCCAGGTGTCTCTAATCTCTTCTATATGAGGTTCCCAACCCAGGACTCTGGTGTCAAAGGCTTGAGTTCAAATCTAGACTCTGCCACTTACTTGCTGTTTACCTCTGGGCAGTGACTGAAGCCCTATGTTCTCAGATTTCCCATCTGTGAAGAGATATTATATATGAGTTTTCTATTGAAGTATTAGTTTAAGCCATGGACTTCCTGGCTTAAACAACATGCACTTTGCTCTGTTCTCTTTCTGGAGGGCAGGAGTTTTAAGTGAGTCTTCAGGACTAAAATTAAGGTGTCATCACAGCTGGGGTCCATCTGAGGCTATGGGGAGGGAAATCCTGCCGTTTTGAAAACCAACTGTCTTCCTTGGCTCATGGCCACTCCTCCATTTTCAGAGCATTTAGTCCTTTCTTCTATCATTAAGCTCCTTCTCTAAAGGACCCCTGTAATGGTTTTGGCCACTCAGGTAATTGATGTCATCTCCCCTAGCAGCCTTCACTTAACTTCGTCTTCGGAGCCCTCTGCCCTGTAATGGGACATATTCCAGTTCCAGGGGTTGGGGTGTGGCCATCTCTGGGTCCTTAGGCTGTCTCCTACTTACTGGCAGGACCTGGCTCGGGGCAAGCGAAGGTTGGACTAAGAGATGCTCCTTAGGTACGGAGTGGCACAAGGTGGGGATTCAGTCAGAGGAGTCACATTCCCATCCTGAGTGGCCCCTCTGGATGTGTCTGCCACCTCCCTGCCCCACAGCAGCTCCAGGACAGAAGGTGCTCAAGATGGCTGCATCATGGAAGCCAGAGGAGGGTAGAACAGGGAGGCCTGGGTCAGGGCTGAGCTATTCAGTGTGTGGGGTGGGGAGGACTTACTGGCTGACCTGGTGCCTGGTTGACTTGCAGGTTTCTGACTGTGGCTGTGGGGACTTGTTGACATCCTCCATCGCAATGGGCACCAGGAAGAGGAGCAGATTCGGGGAATGACGTGGTCAGTTTGAGGACTACTGAGTTGGCTGTGCTGGAGGGGATTCTTCAGGCTGGGTGTCTGGAAGTCGGAGAGATGGGTCTGTAGCTTGGGAAAGTGAAATGGACCAAAGACACGCGGGAGTGCATGTTCTCAAGCTGTGGGTGGCGGCTGAGGGCCTGGTGAGTGCGTTGGATCCCTGAAGAGCGAGCAGAGGAATGACGAAGGAGGGATCCTACAAAAGGCTGAGGGACGGTGGCTCATGATGGAGAAGCCGCAGCAAGGTTGGGGAACGCGGCCCCTCCTCCCACTCCCACACGGCCATACCTGCAGAGGCGCTTCACTCTCTCCTGTGCACCTGCCACCCCACTCAGGGACACCAGCGTGGCACTTCACAGCTTAATCAGCAGCGCCTTGCAATCTTACTGAATCTGCATATCCAGCCTGCTCTGGAGGAGCATGCCTGTTTAAAGATGAGGATGCCAAGACTCAGTAATGCCCAGAGGTTCACTGGAGGCCCGCAGCTGGTAGGATCTGAGCAGGGATTTGAAACACACCTCCTGTCTGGTGGGGCTTTGGGCGTCCCACAGACCCCCATGTCTGTAGAGGTCACAGGCCTGCAGCAGGAGTGATTCTTTACCTACATTCTGGGTGACGCTGGGATTTAGCTTTGCTGTCTGAAGACAAAGGTTGCTGAGGCTGGCTCTGGCTCCCAGCCTCCCTTGGAAATTCTGCTGACAGATGGGAAACCCCATGGGGCCTGGGTGTTTTCTGAGGCTGGAGACCATCAGGGTGGGGACTGCAATTTCAGATCTAAGACTTTTCCCTTTGAGGAGGCCAGGAAGGTCCCATGTTTCTCAATGAAGTACCTCACTGGGGATCCTGCCATTGGATGACAGTGGAAACTGACCTCAAGGCACAGGTCCTTGGCAGGGGGGCCTCCTGACTTCCAACTCACATTCATTTGGCACCTACTGTGTGCCAGGCTCTGCTCTGAGCAGTTTGCCTGGAGTCACTCACTGAATCCCCGCAAAGCCCTGAGAAGGAGGTCAAGGAGGTGATGTTGGTCCCCTTCACTGCGCTGAGGTGATGAGGGACACACTAGGGAGGCCGGGCTTGAGCTGAGCTGTGTCCTCCATGCATCAGTGAAGCTCTAGGGACAGTGGAGTGAGCAGGTAGCCATGTCAGTCCCACAGGTCCTGATGCAGATCTGAGCCCTGGCCGGGCTCCCTGCCCTCTCTGAATTCATTTCCTTATCCGCATAAAGGCTCACAGCTCCTCCCAGGGTGCTGGACGGTGGTTTCTCTCTTCTTTTCCTCCTCCTCCCTTCACCATCGCCTCACCGCCTCCTCCTCCATCACCAACAGCTCAGGTATGATGTTTCCTTCAGGCTGATACCTGTTCAAGCTGTTTCACATACGAGATCTCATTCAACTCTCGCACAGTGCCCACAGAACTGACGCTCTGCTCCCACTTTGGAGGAAGACCCTGAGGCCCAGACTTTTCTGAGGTCACTCAGCTTTTTAAAGCCAACATGGAAGCCAGAGCTGCTTCCCCATACTCTAGCCCCTCCACAGTCTGGGTATCTGATCTGGTACGCAGTGGGTCTTTGGCATATGTGGGGTTTCTTCTCTTAGGAGAGGATTTTGTCCTGTCAGAATCCTCCTTGCCAGTAGCTGCAGACTTTCTGCTGCAAGGCCAAGCCCTCAGGAGGACCCAAGAAAGGACAGAATGGGGGTGGGGTGCAGGCCTCTCCCCTCCTGCCTGCAGCTTCTCTGAGCAGCCCCATCCCAGGAGCTTCTCCTTCCCACCAGCATCTTTGCCAGTTCCCAAGGAATTCAGAGCCCTGTGCAGCAGGGAATCTAAATTTAGACGCTGTGCTCTGTTAACTCCGTGAATAATGCTAATTAGCATAACAATTCTTCCTGCAATTAAGTTGGGGAGAGGGTGAGGAGGTGGAACTTAGTCCAAGAGGAAATTACAAGGGAAGCTTCTCTTATTGCCGGTTCTGAGGCCTCACTGGAGGTGTCTACTTGGCGAGGCTCTCTTTTTGGACTGCTGCATCCAGAAAAAGCCTGTTTGGGGCGGACGAAGGGAGTGTCTGTCTCTAACCTTATTGTGATGTGTTACTGGTGCATGTATTAAAGTGCAGCTCAGAGCCCTGCATGGGGACGAATTAGGTTTTGTAAGCAAGATGTCACCTGCTTGGAAGGGTGCGAGAAAATGATGAACCACATTGTCTTAGAAACCACAAAACAGCACTTCTTCCCTGAAGTAAATACGTAAGTTTGGGATCAGAAGTTGAAAGGAAGTTAGAGTTGGAATTTTGATTTTTTTTGGAGGGGGGTGGGGAAGGGATTACCAATCCGGTTGCTTGATCTGCCAAGACCAGGGGGCCTGTGTGTGGGTCTCTGTAATGCTCTGGGCCTGTTTGGGCCCTGGGACTCCACCCGCTGCTTGGAGCCTCCCCAGGAACATGTCAGGAAGTCTGACGTCTTGGCTGGGTGGGCTGTGACAAGTAGCCAGGGTGCTCCAGCCTGGGGAAGACGGTGGGAATGGGAAGGGACCCTGCAGAGACAGGCACGCAAACCTCCCCGCCACTCCTTCTGCCAACAACCTGCCAGGGCTTCACAGACAGCTCTGGTGAGCTCTGTATCTCCGCTTGCCTTGCATACTTCCAGGGGGTGTATTTCTGAGTAGCACAGAACACAGAAAGTCTCTCTCCTCCACTTCTCTGCGTACAATACCTCTGTTGATGTAGCCTAGCTAAGGTCATTTTTTGGTAAGCAGCATATAACTCTTGGTTCATATGTAGCTTGTGGGTGGCCAAAACCATGATGAAAGAATGAGTGCATTTGCTCCCTGTTTGTATTAGGCATTATGCTAACCTCTAGGAGCATGAGGGACAGATGAATTAAGTCTTCTTAATTCAGCCTCAGGGAAGGTGGAGTCTACTAGGGAGAGATAGAATGGGAGTGGGATCCAACAATGAGAGGCCTTGGGACCGAGGAAATCTGGGGGTGGGGCTTCATTAGGAGGTGAGAGTTGATTTGGACCCTGAGGGGTGTGTAGGAGTTCGGCAGCTCATGTTCATTTGTCCCAGTTCAGTTCTCTCTGGCTTTTGTGCCCTAGTCTCTTGTATTTGAAAGTAGGGGCAGAATTATTTTAGTTAGGAGATTGTCTTGGACTAGATATGTGGCAGCTCAATAGTAGAGTGTAGAGTGCTTGCCTAGCATGGGAGGTGCCCTGGGTTAAAGGCCCAGCATGCAAACAACAACCATAAAAAGTAACAATGAAAGAGCCCCTCCGGGCTCTGGCCCACCCGTAGCGCATCCCGGAAAGGCACGCGCTCCACTTTCTTGTTTAGAGTCACTCAGAGAACGCCCTGGAGCTTCACTGTGCCCTCACCATGCCTCTCAGGAGCCCTACACAGGACAGGGCCCGAGTCTGAGACCCTTTAGCCAGTTGCTTCAATGGCACAATGGCACAGGCTGACTCTTCCACTGCACCTTGGCCCCCTCATCAGTTGCTCCCTGATTCCTTACCAGGGGCTGCCAGTATCCCCTTTGCCAAGCTGCCCTCCCCCAGCCCCACATTTCCCTGGCTGTCCTGCAGTGCATGGGGCCCACCAGGCCCTGCACTCATTCCTCTTTCTAGGCAAAGCTCTCAGAGGTAGGCACTGGCCACTCCATCCTCAGCACAGGAAGCAGTCAGGTTTTAAACAGAGTTCCATGATGGGGCAGGAGGAGCTAGGATTGGGTACCACTTGCCAGACCTCCTGGTGAGACCTGAGAGTGTCCCTGATCCTGGGGACAGAGCTCCTTAGTGGAGATTTAAGTTATTTACTTAGTGCAACGAGCATTCAAGGGGGATATGTGGCCTCACAGGTGGTCTGAACCGTATCCTAATGGGTGGGCTGATATGCATCTGACCCAGTGGTCTGCCAGGAGGCCTGGCACATGACCTGCCATTTGACTGACACTCAGGCTGAATATTTCCTGCTATATGGCCTAATATGGAAAAAAGGACACAGATGCTTAAGTCCAGCCCATTCCAGACACTGCAAGCGGCTCCCTAGAACTGAGGCAGATAGGCTTTCAGTAAGAGGCAAGGCCATATCCCTCCTCAAGCACAAACCCCTGTGACAGCAGGCACCCTCCGAGCGCATGCTTCTGCTCTTCCCATATCGTGAAGAACAAGTTGCTGGCTCTGCACCTCTGTGCATGGCTCTGCTCCGCCTCTCCACCTCACACAGCACACAGGCTTGGTTGGGTAAACAGCTCCTCCCAAGCAGAGGATGGGGGGCCCTGAGGAGGGAGAGAGAAGCACAGCCATTTGCCTGGGACACTGGGAGGGGAGCTGGCCACTTACTGCGGTGATGGATGGCAATTCTGCTCTGCCATCTGTCGGGGCTGGGAGGCTGCTCAGCACAGCTCTGCACACCTGGCTGGGGTATCCCTGTGGGGCTGAGTTTGCCATGCTGTGGCCTGGAGGCCAGTGTGCAGCCCCACAGGGCAGGAGGCCTGCAGGGAGGAGGGTGCCAGGCTCCCCAGGGCTCTGCAGGGGAAGGGTCACACACATTCCTGCAAAAGGCTGGCAGACAGGCGAGTCCTAGCCAGGCCAGGCCTGGGCACTTCTGGGCCAGGAAGGGCCCCTTACAGTTCACCTGTCCCCCTCCTTTGGAAAGGAATGTGTGCATTCTGGTGTCTGGCATGCTTGTGTTCAGTGAAGGCAAAGCAAGTTGAACTCCACTTGTTCGTCACTCCAGGCTCTCCCCTGGGAGTGGGGGGCATGAAGAGGCCTTCAAGGTCAGCGGGCTTCTTGGGTGAGGCAGAGGAGGGAGTGACAGGTGTTTTGGGCCCATAGCCACACCATCATTGGTGCTGGCCTACCCTTTAGAATCCTAGAATGTTGACTACAAGTACCCTGGGAAGACTAACTTACAGATGGGAGGCTGAGGCCTGATTGCAACGGCCTGCAGCTCTCTCTCACGCTCTGTTCTTTCCCCATCACAGGGGGCATTCTTCCAGGGTCAGGTTTAAAGTGGAGTCAGAGTGTTGGGGGTGGGGGTGGGGGGACAGCGTACATAGAGGCCTGGTTGCAAGAGTACCAGGGGAAGCCACAACAAATTTTGTTCAGCTGAAATGGAAATTGCAAAGAGACATCAGAGTGTGGCTCTGTTCTCAGGGTACTGCACCCTTGTGGAGAGGGGTGATGTGGGCCCACACTGCCATAAGATGAAGCAAAGAGTAAAACTCCCCCAACTCCAAAGGGGTCCAGAAGGGAAGGGATGACATAGCTATAATATGGTAGGGCTTCTTGGAGGAGGCGGCATTTTAATTTCAGGGCTTGTTGAAAACTCCTTCCTTGTCCTGAAGTTCTGGAGGAAGGAGACAAAAGGGAGGAGAAAGAACTCCAGGCCTGGCAGGAAACACTTGACCTTCTCCCCAGGATAATTTATGGGGCCATTGATAAAGGGGTGGGAGATGCGTGGAAACCCTGCAGCCTCCTGGGGCTGGTGGCCACTGAATGTCACTGACTTAGGCTCAAAGGGATGAAGAAGAGTGATTAACAGGCTCCATGAGAGTCCTGGGCACAGGAACCTTGAGGGGGATGGACCCTGCTGTTAAGGGACCACCAGTACAAGGCTGCCCCTGAGGACCACCCCTCTGCTCCAGGTCACATTCCACAGGACAGCGGTCCTAGGAGTGCAGAGTCCCACACAGCTGCCTGTGGGGGAGAGCGGGAGGTCATGGGAAGGAGGTACAGGGCAAGGGGACCCATAGTCTAGAGTCCCCTAGAGGGTGGGAACTCAGGAAGGAGCACCACCTACTTCCCAGGCTGAGCCAGGCTCCTGTGTGCCAGGCTGACTCGGGGCAGGTCCTGCGTACAGAAATCACACTGTCACATTCTCAGGGCAACTTTGGGAGTGACACTGTTGTTCTGAAGCCAAAGAAAGTGAGGCTCACCAAACCTTTCATCCCAGTCCTCTTGGAGGCTGAAGCAGGAGGATTGCAAATTATAGCCCAGCCCGGGCAACTTAACCAGACCCATTTCAAAATAAAAAAGGAAAAATGGGGTGGGGATATAGCTCAGTTCCTAGGTGCTGGGTTCAATCTCCAGTACTGCAAAATGAAATCAATAAAAGAAAAGAAAGAAAGAAAAGAAAAGAAGAAAAAGTGACACACAGAGAGGTGAAGCAACACAGGGTCTCTGATTCCAAAGACAGCACGCATGGTTCTCCCGCACTGCCGGGCTCGAGGGTTGGCTCTTGGCAGGTGAAGAGAGCTGCCAGGTGGGCAAGGGGCTGGTTCTGCAGGTAGCATTGGCTGCTGGAGGTGGGCCTGGCGATGCCAAGTTTGCTCCTCAAGGAAGTGACAGTGGCTCTTTGTTTGCCTGACAGCTGTGGGCTGTGGATCCAGGAGCTGGGGAAGACCGACTCCCAGCAAAAAGCAAAAGCATAATTTGGCTCCTCTTAATTGATTTGCAAATGTACTGAAGAATTGCGGTAATTCCTTTAAATTTTAGTCTCATTCAAATTTTGGAGGTAAACATAATGAGAAGGGAGACTCAGCACCACATAATGGAGAAAAAGAAAGGTCTAGCATTTTATTTTATTTTTACCCAGGGCACCAGGAAAGCAAACTCACTATGAATACCTCATTATTTGAATTTCAAATATTTCTCTGAGCACAAAAGGAAACTTAAAAAACATATTAACACACACTCACACATATACATGCAAACCATTTCTCCTTTTGAATATGTGACTCACAATGTCCTAGTTTAGGTTATAATAGCGCAATTACAAGAATCAATCAGCCCTAGGTAGATGTGTTTACTCAGAAGTGCTTAGAAAGGAGACCAGTCAAAAGAATGTTAATATCTTAAAACATTGAAATTATCTTTACCAAAGAACATTAGCAATGAGCATCAATATTTGGGATTTCTCTTTGGCTCGCCAAGTGTCTGCATTTGGCTAATCTTGAGGTCAGGGTGTGAGGGAGAGTGTGGAGGTGGTTGTTTAAATGAAATCACAGCTTCCTGGAAAGCCGAGACTGAAGTCCTCTCCTGCTCTCATTCATATGACAGTGATTCAGCTGTACACAGTACAGATGAAAACTACAGGCTTTGTAGTCAAACATTTCAAGCTGAGCATTCCTGTCCTACTCCTGTATTAACTATGCCACCTCAAGTATTTACGTAACTGCTTGTGACCTCAGTTTTTCCATCTGTAAAACTTGATTAATTCCAGTGTGTATAGCAGCACAACTCATACTAGCCAAACCATGTAAGTGGCCTATAAATCCATAAATGAAGAAAATGTGATATTTATACACAACAGAGTACTACTCTGCCATAAAGAAGGATAAATTTGAGTCATTTGTAGGAAAATGGTTGCATCTTGAGACCATAATATTAAGTGAAATAAATCAGACACCCAAACTTAAATATCGCATAACTTTATTTGTATGAAAAATCCAAAGCATAAATAATTTAAAGAGCAAAATAGAAGATATGCAATAGGAAACAGGGAGATACCTCTTTTGCAAATAATGGGATCTAGAGGTGGAAGGAAGAGGAATGGAGGGGAGGGTCCTAAAAAGAAGGAGTGTTATGTACATGTACCTACCTCCCAGGCTGAATGTAGCCATTATGTACCGCAAATGTATTAATAAAAATTTTAAAACAGGTTTAATTATAGTGTTGTATTTCTGAACACCCAGGCAAACACATGTGGTAGCAACCTCATGGCCTCCTCTATGGAGTTCCCATGTCCCAGGCGTGGCTAAACGTGAGGACACATGGGCAAACCAGGCTGACATAGTGCCTCTGCTCAGTCTTAACATGCCGTGGGTGGAAGGGGCCGCTGTAGTGAATATTGCCCAAAGACTGGGCCTGGCTGCTGGCTGAACCCACTTCTTAGCTGCGTGACTACAACTGAACAAATCACTTAGTAGCTCTCATCCTAACTCTTCATCCGGGAAATGGTGACAACAGAAGCAGTCTACCTGCTCCTCAGGGAAGTCTCGAAGACCTAGGAGACAGACACCCAAGAAAGAGTTAACCAAGTGGTAAAGAGGGAGATGGCTCTTAGGGAAGGGTTTGTTCCACAGGGCTTAACACTTCTAGGCCCCGGGGCAAATGGAGCTGAGAATAGACAGGGCAGATTCCTGAGCGGTTTGGTTGCGACTGCAAAGCTTGACTTGAACTAGAAATTTTCCTGCTTCAGCCTTTGGGATAGCTGGGATTATGGGCCATGTGTGCTACAGTGTGACAGGGCAGGTTCCTGGGCTGTTTAGTTGTGACTGCAAAGCTTGATTTGAACTAGAAATTTTCTTGTTTCAGCCTTTGGGGTAGCTGGGATCATGGGGTATGTGTGCTACAACGTGAGGCCCAGTGAAAGTTTTTAAAGCAGGAAAGTGATGGGGCCATCTCTGAGTTTGGGAGTAGAAGATTCTGCATTTCTTTTTAAAGGTGTGCACTTTTATTGAACTGGTTGCAAGGCAGTGTGCAGGTAAGTCCTGCTATCTCTACACATAATCCACTCCCACGGAGCCCAAAAGCCTCTATGCATTTCAGGTTGAGAGACCAAAGGGCCATGATGGCTGATCATTCAAAACTAAAACAAAACTAAAAAAATGTCAACGCAAACGTGGAAATTTTGCATTATATAATTTACACTGAAGCAATTCTCTCACTTCCCTTGTGTGGACTCAGGCAAAGACTGGACTATCCTCCCAATGGAGGTGTGAGAGGCTTTGGGAGGACAAGGAACTTCTTCAACAGTGCATTTCACAGTGTTAAAAATGACTATTTTAAAAGAAAGAACCACGTACAAAGTCTTAAGCCACATCCTGGAACTTTGTGGATGCTTGCTCCAACCAACTTCAGTCACCTTTCACTATTCATGGTTAAGGTTTTAATGTAATATAATGTTGATAGACTTAATACTGGTTAATAAGGATTGTTAAACCTTAATGTTCAAGTTGTGAAATGATAATAAGCATGTCTTTGTATCTGGAAACCAGTTTAAAGAAAGGTGTCTGGTTGCCACACTGACGAGGAGTGGATTATAATGGTCAAAATATTGTGCCAACTTGAGAAGTTTAGAAGCTTAACTGAGTAACTCAGCAGTTCAATATCCTAGGGTGCAGAGGATATGCCCTAGGGTGGCTGTTTACACTCCAGATGTTGTAATGGTTGATTCATTGTGTCAGTTTGAGAAGTTTATAAGTTTAGCTAAGTGACTCAGCATTTGGCAAGGGTCCTCACTTTCTAAACATCCTAACCTTGTGCAAGAGGAGGGCATGGAGATGATATGAGTGGTACCCCTGCCCTAGGGTAAGTAGCCACTTATAATATAAGGGAGGAAAAGGGAATTACTCTCTCTCTTTCTGCTCTTGTTTTTGTGGTCTTCTCCTGCCATGAGGTGTTGCCCCTCTGCCATGCTACCCTGTCTTGGAGCCAGCTGATTATGCACCAAATCCCCATAAACCATGAGCTGAAAAACCTCTCCTTCCTTAATTTTGGGTGTCGGGTATTTTGTCTCAGCAATGAGAGAAAAGCAACTAACACACATTCCAGGTCAAAAGTGATGAAACAAAAAAGAAAGCAAATAAACTTGTGATGGTGTTATGTTGGTTTCTGAAGATTCTGCTTTGTCTAGAAGGGGTCTGACGCAGGAACAGTCTGTCCAGAACTTTTACAGTGGCTGCTAGAGTGGCGAGACTTGCCATCTCCTACTTTCTTATCTGCATCTGCTGGAGTGTGGGATAGAGCTGTCAGTCCACATGGAGCCCCTGTACTCAGGAGAGTGAAGACTTTGATCTTCATAGTGCTGGGCATCAGGACAACCATCTCCTTTTGCCCCCACTCAGCAATGCCTTGGTACTTGGCCAGACTCTGACAAGATCTTCTTGAGGCACTCTGTCAGGGTCCACCCAGCTGGATCCAGACCCAGAATGATGTGACAGAGGGCAAACCTCTGGCAGATGGGTACAATGTAGGTGAATCCATTGCCAGAGTTCATCAGAGTGCTGCTGGTATGACCTGAGACACAGGGACAACATAGATTAGATGGCCATGTAGCACCCCATATCTGGGGTGCTAAAGTTCTTGCAGGACAATCCGAGCCATCTTCTTGAAGTTGGTTTTGGGCTTCATAGGTCATTGTTTGCAGCATGGATGTTGCTTACTACATGCAGCTTGTAGAAAGTCTGGTGCTAGGTCTTTTCCATATCATCTGAGTTGGTGGCAATGCTGTGCTCAGCGGAGTGCTTTTGGGGTGAGGATGTCTGTCTTGTTCTGAGTCTCACCACTCATGTAGGAGTCTCATGGTTATCATCACACCCTGGTGCCACAGATGCCCTATGATGGAAGAGAAGATAGCCTAAAGGTGCATCAATGTCTACAAACTGGTCTTGTACATGCCAGAGCCATTGTCAATGGCGAACATAGTAATGTGGTCATCCACGGTGAGTCAGGTGTCAGATGTGAACTACTGCGGACAAAGCAGTGAGGGCCTGGGATTGGGAGGACTCAGTCTTGGCACTTGGAGTGCACAATTCTGAATATGCGTGGAGGGTGGACACGGGGCTGAATCTAGAGGCAGAGGCTCCAGGGAGGGGCCACAAGAATTCCTTCTCTGGTCAAACTTCAGCAAGGATCCTTGCAGTCTTCTTCTCAAGCAAGCTTCCTCTCTGGGCCATGGAGTCTACCACCCCACCTCCACCCACGTTCCTAATGAAGCTCCTTGTAGTAATTTTCTACCCATTGACTCCCTCACACACCCGTTAGCCACAAGTCCCCAGCTGAGCTGGGATGAGTGTGGTCCTGTACCACAGTTTCTATCCCCTATTGCCATGGCCCAAATAAAACCTGTCCTGCCAATTTCACTTTGCCAGAAGGCAAACGCCTCACACAGCTGCTGACGAGGTCCAAGAGGACGGAGAGAAGAGACCACCCTCTGTAAGCAGAATCCAAGGCAAGGCAGGGTTGGGAGAGGAAGGAGACCAGGAGCCATGGTGGGCTTCTAGATGGAGCATCAGGGAACTGAAGAGGCAGGGTGGCTTTAGCAAGAGAGTTCATTTGCTTTTGGGTGTTGAACTTGGTCTGTTTGCCTTGGGTGAGATCCCTCTGGTGCCTTCCTGCCAGATGCCTCCTTGTTGCGTTTCCCCTTCCCATTCCCAAGGCAACCACTGAGTCCCATGTGGGCCTCATCCCTTATCAAAGCGCTTATGTCTCTGTGCTCCTGGATGTCATGTTCCTGATTTAAAAAACAAACAGGGGCTAAGGATGGAAGGAAGCTTCCTTTCCTTAGCAGATGTGTTTGTACTTTAAGAAGGACATTTAGAAAGGGGTTTTCTCCTCCCAAAAAATTGAAACAAGGTTGCAGAAGTCACCGGTGGCAGAGGTAAGGCATTTAACAGTAGTTTTCAGAATGTGAGGGCATTGTTTTCTCCTCTTAAGAGCCAAACATATCCCTCTTCAGCATGTCCCTCACCACCCAGACCCTGTTTCTTCATGTGTAGTTAAGCAGAGACACAGGGACAGGGAACATCCCCATCCCAATGAGAGCATCCTTGGGCCAAGAAGCCCACATATGCTGCGCTGTCCTTCTGAGTGCTCATGGCCCCACCTTCCTCTCCCCTGACCTTTATGTGTGCTGGGTGTGTGTCTGAACCCTTGGTGCAGGAGGATTCCAGCAGCAAAGCTGTTGTTTCCATAGGTGAGTGGGGAGGCCCACCCTTGCTGTGTAGCAAGCCAGGAGCAGTGGAAGCCAAGGCTGGTGGAAGATGGGCCTATAATTAATCCCCCCAGCATTCTTGCTGCCATTGTCTCATCCCCATTGAGATCAGCCAATTAGCGGTTCCCAGCTCCTCTGCATGGCAGCCACTTATTAGCAAAGACAAAGGCAGAATTGATTCCAATTTGTCCTGCATTTGGCTGTCTCTGAAGTTAAAGATTGCACTTGGGTAGCCGCACTAGAGAAGAAACACAGGGGCAACGTAGAGAGAGCACCTAAAATTAGTTAGAATAATTTTAGCTCTATTGTGAATGGCTAAACTAGATATAAACAGAAGAGAGAAGAAAAATCTTCATAACATTAATTACCATGAGCATTAAGTATCCCAAAATGAGGCGTACAATTTGTTTGGTGACACTCTGATAATTAAATCATCTCTCACTGAGTCTCCTTCCAGGTTGGTATGGAGCCTGGCGCCTCCTGCATGGTTTTCTCTGGCCCTGGGTGGTGCTCAGCCTCTGCCTCCGGGCTCCAGAGTCCATGGCTTTTCTTGGATGCAGGGGAGCTGTGCTAACTTGCTGGTCCCTTGAGTGATTTCATGGTTTCTGAGATACAAGGAAGAGATAGGTTGAGGTCTGGGCTGAAGTCGACAGAAAGAGGGCTTGTTGCTCATCCATCTGTCCATCCATCCACGCTACCCCACCCCCGTTCATGTACTTTTTCATGGATATGTTTACTGTGTATCTTCTGAACAATTCTCTTGTGTGAGACACTGAGACAGATATAAACAAGATATAGCTTTTGCTCTCAAAAAAATCTAGTATAATACACACTCATATATGTATATAGAAGTACTTGTAATATAATGCCAAACTGCCCTATAATGGAAGGATAACCAGTGTCTTGGAAGCAACATGAGCAGACAGATTCATTATGCTTGGGGAGTCATGGAAGACATCTCAGAGGAAGTGACATCAGAGTGGTCCTAAAGGTTAAGTAGGAGTTTGCTGACTAGGAATGTGAAGGAGGAGCAACTCTTCCAGAAAGGGCCAAGTAAGAACAGAGGCATAGCATTTCCCGGAGCCCTGGCAGTGGCGTGTGGGTGAGAGGGCTTGCTAGAAGTGGCAAAGGGTGAGTGCAGGGAGAGACCAGAGGGTCAATACATTGAAATGTATTTGTTAACCATTTTCTAAGTACCTGGCATTGTTCCAAATGTCTTACCCATTATCTCATTTGATTCTCAACCAATCCCACCCTCAGATGTTATCCACACTTTGTACTGATGGTGATTCTCGGGCTTAGAGAAGTTCGCTGAGAAGACCTGACACAACTTTGCCAGGCTGTGGGCCATAGTGGGGAGGTCACAGAGTTTGACTCTGTTCTGCAGTTAGTGTGGATATATATCTGAGGAATGGCCACCTACCTGGTCTAGTTAAAGAGGAAAGGCTTAATCTCTTGTGAAGGAACATACATAGTGTGAATGTTTAAAGTAAAACAAACAAGCAAATGTTTACATTAAATTACAGGAAGAGATAAATTGCTATTAATTTCCCTTAAATACACCATCTCACTTCAAATATACTTATCCCATCCTTCTTGCCACTTTCTGAAGCATTTCTGGAAGTCTTCTCTCCTGAATGTCTTTAGTTTTCCCTGTTGTTGCAGCCTCAACAATTCAAAACATTCACCTTTCATGGTCATTCTGGTTTTGGGGAAGAACCAGATGTCACATGGTGCCAGATCCAGTGAATAAGGTGGATGAGGACACACTGTAGTGGTTTTATGAGCCTGCCTTTTCACTGGATGGTACTCAGCAGCAGCACTCTCTGTGACTTTTAAAACTACACCTTCTAAAGATACTCATGAAAGAAGACTTCCAGAACTGCTTCAGAAAGTGGAAAGAGCAATGGGATTAGTATGCTTAAAAGGAGGGGGAGTATTCTGAGGGTGATTAATGGCAATGTGTTCTTTAGTCTAGTAAGTTTTTAAAGATGTAAACATTCACTGTGTATTGACTATCCTTTATAGATTGGTCGTGTTGCCTGCTCACTCCTCATCTTGGCTCTGGGACGTCTTGTTTGCCATAGAGCTACCCTTTACATGTACAGTCCCGGAAAGGCATTGATGCAGTCAAGCTGAAGGGCACGCACACTGACTGTGCACTTGACTACGTGTCACGGGCTGTTAAGCCCTTTCTCCTTGTAAAATGGCTATTACTGACCCATTCATCCTGAGCAAGCACAAATGTCAGAAATAGCTTGTGTCTTTCCCAAGGTCACCCAGCCAGTGTGTCATGGTCCTGGACTCCTATCCTCTCCACCGTAAAATGTGCCCATCCTGTGTCACTGAGCAAAGTGGTTTGGAGGAAAGAGTGGCTATGACCATTCTCCCAGGTTCTCATATGCCTGTGGGGGGTAGGGCCTGGAGCCAAGGGGAGCAGGATGTGGTGGGGGTGGGACTGGGAGTGAGCTGTGGGGAAGTCAGTTCTGCCTCTCAAGTGGTTCTATGCATCTTCCAATGTCTGCTCCTTTGATTTGCTCTCAGACATAGTAAAACTTCTTAAAAGTTTCCTGGTTTCTGACTCCAATTCTTTGCTTTCTGTCTTCTTGGTAACCCTCTCCAGCTGGCTGTGGCCCCCCTGCTCTGTAATTGCCACTTTGTCCAGCGGGTTAATAGCCCCTGTGCTCATCTCTTGCCCTCCTGCTTTTCCTCTCTTCTCAGCTCCTGTGGTACCCCACTCCCTGGCCTTCCCTGGGATAGCTCTGGCCCCTCTTTGTGGTCTGGATCTTTTTCTGCACTGGAGCTCTCGGCTTCATATCCCTCCCTTTTTCTTTTCTTTTTAAACCACAACTCACAGTAAGAAATTCATTTTATATTCTATCCAGTTAACCACCCCCATATACAACTGGAATAAAAGTGTCACAGAACAATATATTAGTCTTTACTGAGTACAATATACCTTGGTATTTTAATCTATTCGGTTATATTTTATTTCATTTAAAAAATACTACTCTTACTCATGGACCTGTCCTCCAGCTTGTTCCAGAACCAGGCTGGCACTTGGAAACCCAGCTCCAGGCTCTGGGCCCACCCAATGCCAGGCTGTCCCCTGTGGCCCCATACTAATGTATCCCCAGGGTCTAGGCTGGCTGCCAGAGACCTTGGTGTCACTCAACCCCCAAGGGCCCAGTATCCAGGTTTACCTCAGTGTCAGGCTGTCCCATGGTCCCAAGCTCTAGGACAAACCCCACAGATCCAGCCCAAAGCCAGCCCCTGCAGACCCAGGCACCAGGCCAGCTTTCATGGGTCCAGCCTCTAAGTCTGCCTTAGCTGCAGACCAGACCCAGACTCTAGACCAGGCTACATGGCTGTGGGTTCCAGTAGATTCAGGGTCCAGGACTGTCCCAGTATAAACCTGGTATCTGGCCAGACCTGGTGTCTGACCCAAGTTCTAGGACAGCCTCTGCAAATACAGGGCCCAGTCCAGCCTGGCTTCAGCCCCAGGCCTATCTTAGTACCAGATCAGCTTTCAAGGAGCCCTACCTCTAGACTAGGACTGGCAGCTCTCGGAACCAGACCAAGACCCAAGGATCTAGCCTCTAGGGCAGTCCTCATGGATTCAGCCTCCAGGTTTATGTCTGTGGACTCTGATACCAGGCTTATTCCAGTGCCAGTGCAGCCCAGTCCCCACAGAGGTTGAAGGCCTGCTCCAGTGCCTGGCAGGCCCCTGCAGACACAGATCCAGGATTAGGGATGCCCCTACAGTCCCTATCAACAGATCCTCCTCAGTGGGTCCTGTAGCCAGGCCTGCCTCAGTGGACCCTTCCTCAAGGCTTAGCCCTGCAGATCTAAGCTCCAGGGTAACTCTCTGGATTCAGGCACTAGGCAATCCAGTTTGAGGACTCCAGCAGCAAGCTTGCCTGCGGATTCCACCAGACAGCCCACACAGAATGACTGGGCTGGCTGGTTAGTGAAAGGCTTTCCCTACTGAAGCCAGTCTATACAAAACTGAAAGAGGTGCCTACTTCTTCAAATGCAGACACCAATCCATCACCACAAGGATCACCAATAATTGGAGATATATGACATTGCCAAAGAAAACAAATAAAGCACTAGTATGGACCCTAAAGAAGTGAAAAAATTATAAACTTTCTGACAAAGAATTAAAAATAATCATCAATCATTTTAAAGAAGACTAGTGAGCTACAAGAGAACACAGGCAATTTAAAATCAGGAAAACAATACGTGAATAAAATAAGAACTTTAACAATGAGACAGAAATAGTAAAAAATTACCAAACAACTATCCAAAAAGGAAGTAAAGAAAACAATTATAATAGCTACCAAAATAAACTGCTTAGGAATAAATAGAGCTAAGAAAAAGATCTGTACACTGAAAACTCTAAAACGTTGATGAAAGAAGTTAAAGAATGCACAAATATAAAAATATCCTGTTTGTGGTTGGAAGAATTAATATTTTTTAAAATGCCCATGATAGCTAAGGCAATCTAGAGTCAATGCAATATCTACCAAAATCCTAATGACACTTTTCACAGAAACAGAGTAATCAATCCTCAAAATCCTAAATTTTTATTTATAAAACCACAGGATTCTGAATTGACCAAGAAATTTTGAGGAAAAAGGACAAAGCAGGAGTCATGATACCATTTGATTTCAAAATACGCTATAAAGTTTAAGTCATCAGCACAGCATGGCATGGATACAAAAGTAGACAAATAGACCAATGACACAGAACAGAAAGCTTAGAAGTGAATCTAATCATTTACAGTCATTTGATCTTTGACAGAGGTGCCATGAGTACACAATGGAGAAAATCAGTCACTTCAGTCTGTGGAAAAAGAACTAGATATCTAGTGGGAAAACTACATATCCGTATGTAAAAAGTGACTTGGATATCACATGGTATCCAAAAATCAATTAAAAATAGATTAAAGACTTCAATGTATGACCTGAAACTATAAACCAACTAGAAGTAAACATAGGAAAAAGCCTTCTTGATATTGGTCTGGATAATATTTTTATTTAACCCCCCAAAGCACAAGCAATATGAGCAGAAATAGGTAAACAGGATTGCATCAAAGTAAAACTTGTTTCCTGCTGGATATCAGAGGAAAAACTCAACAGAGTGAAGATACAACCTAAAGCATAGGAGAAATATATATGGTAAACCAACATCTGATAAGAAGTTAACATTCCAAAAGATGTAAGGAACTCATTCAGATGAATAACAAGGAAATAAACATCGGGCAGAGGATCTGAATAGATATTTCTCAAAAGAAGACTTTCAAATCATCAGTAGGTTTGCAAAAATATCAATATTGCTAATCATCAGGGAAAGGGAAATAAAAATTACAGAAAGACCTCACCTCACGGCCGTTAAAATGACAGTTATCAAAAAGACAAAAGGTAGAGAACACTAGGGAGGATTTAGGGAGAAAGGGGCTCTGGTTGGTGGGCATGTGACTGACACAGCCATTAAAGAAAACAATACGGAGTTTCCACCAAAATGAAAAACAGCTACACAGTCACCCATGAACCCTCCTTCTAAGTATATACCCAAAGAAAATGGAATCGACATGTTGAAGAGTATCGATGTTTCCATGTTCTTTTTTTTAACAACATTTATGATATCTAAAAAATATGGAATCAAACTAAGCACCGTGGACAGGTGAATGGGTAAGGAGAACATGAGATACACATGCAGGTGAGTGTGCATACACACATGCATTGCATGTGAGGCGATGGATATGTGAACAGCTTGTGCTAATGATTTTATGATGTATATCAAAACTTCACTTTATATACCTTAAATGTATATAATTTTATCTGCCAGTTAAATTATTTAAAGAGGAAAAAAAGAAAAGAAAGCATTCCAGTATCTTAAAAAAATACTGATCTTGACCTAGTGAATCAACTTTGCAATTGTGGCTGGATTTAGGCCCATCATTTGAGAAAGTGTTCCAACATATAGAGCTAGTTCCCCCTGAGGGCCTTTGCACTTGCTGTTCCCGTCACGTAAGATGTTCTTTCTCCAGGGAGCCTCATAGCTGCTTCTTTCTTATCTTTCAAGTTTCAGTTCAAACATCCCTTCCTAAAAAAGTCCTTCTTCCCTGCTTCAATTAAAATACAGCAATGGCATTGTCCTGGCTTTCGTTTTCCCTTCGTGTTGTTCATCTTCACTACATCTTTCCCTGCTTGAAATCACTTCATTTCTTGTGACACGTTAACTGTCTATCCCTCTACCCTATAGGAGAGAACTTCTCTAGTTTGTTCACAAATGTGACCTCAGTGCCTTGAACAGGACTGGCAAACAGTAGGTGCTCAATAAGTGTTTGTTCACTAACGAATAAAGGATAGCTTTCTTTGCAAAGCAGCTGACCTTACAAACTTTTTCATCTTGTGTCAAATCACAGACTTACGTCTATGGAATACCCATGTCTTTTGCTGTGGATTAACGTGTGTACAGACTTTTCGTTCTTTTAGTTTCATTCAGCATAAGATTTGCAGTGACCTGATCAGATAATGAAACACAGAATGATAGAAAATTAGCTCAGACCAAATTCCAAGATAAAATGCCGTGGTTAAATAATAAAGGCAGTGCATGTCAGCCAGGCTGGTTTGGGCTATAAGTATTCAATGATGCGCCCATACATTACATTTTATTGTCTTAAACTGTGGGAGGTGCAGGAAGTGACTCAGAGACCCACGGTTCTTCTATGTCTTCTCTGTCATCATGGTTTTTCATTATTCTCAGTCTCGCATCACTTTTAGGGATCACACCCACACGCCATGGTGCCCCAAGGAAGAAGAAAGACCGCTTTTGCCTAGGAGCAAGGAAACTTTCCCCAGATACTCCAAGCAGATCTTCCTTTACCAGTTCTTATTGACAAGAATTAGGTCTCTTGTTTGCACTTGAACCAATAATGAACGAGGGGAAAGGAATTTAAATGGCTGCCTTAGCTTAGTCACATGGGCTAGAAAATATATATTCCATAAGTATGCTACTGTGCCATGACACTTGGGGTGAGGTGATATGCACTGGATTGTTCCATTTGATTGCGTGGCCGTTTTGTGACATTTTTGACTAGTCAGTCATGTATTCTTATTGTTTTCTTTGTCTTCTGAGTCAAGGAGGTCTGCATTCCTTGTGTCTGTATCAGTCGATTCTTGCTCCATTTCACTGTCACATTTTACTGTCACTGGCTCACATGGCCAATGTCAAAATCATCATTATCAGCAGCATCATCCACTCACATCGCTGTTCTGTTTTGAAAACATGTATCTTATAACAGATCATCTTCATTATCCATGCATAAACAATCTGATGGTTCGCTTTTGACCTGCTCCCAAACTTGAAAATCTGTGTTCTCACGTGCCATTTTACTGAATTGAGCTACTTCTACCTGAAAAACCAAAAGGAAACCTTTTTAAAAAGAAAAAAAAAAAATCCTGGAGTGGTGTGTGTCTATTGGACTCTCTGTGATGTTTGGGTAAACATACACAAAACAAAGTTACACAGAGCATAAAGTGGGTAAAAATCCCGTTTTGCCACTTTTGCACATGTGCACACACTTTGCCATTTGTCATACCAAGTCAGTAAACTGCTAGATTGCTTTCTGTATCCCTCAGGGAAAGGTACTGGGAAGCACAGCTGGCTACTGTTACACTAAAACACAAATTTATAGTAGAAAAGTAAGGGATGGGCCCCCTGGACCCAGTCTTATTTGTTCCTTATGATGCCAAATACCCAGTAAAGGATATTCCAAAACCTTAGTACCCAACCACAACCTAAAATGTGATTCAGCAGTAAAGAAAGAGTATGTAGGAGAGGAGCTGGGGAGCAGATCGTCCAAACTCTAGGCCCAGCTTTCTGATGGACCACACTGAGCTTTATCCAAGGGTAGAATTTAGCTAAAAGGAAGGTTGGATTATTCATCTTTCTAATAGCTCACCGTGAATATTATTTTGCTCAAAACTTTTCAGTGAAGAAAAGGCAGGACAGTTGAAGGTTAGGCTCTTTGGAAAGAACCTGCCAAGCAGATTTTCTCACATGTTTATATTTTTGACCGTTGACAGAGTAAATGGGATATTTTTTTACAATAAATATCAAGGTGCCCAACCAGAACCTGTATCTGAATGGGTGTCATAGAAGCTGGTGCTGTTGCACTTGCTATTCCACTGTGCTCGTGGAATGGACATGTTAAAACTATATTCAGGGCTTTCTACCTGCATAGGGTGACCATGTTCTGGCATTTCATATTTAGTTGGTTCAGTTTTACTCTTACATGCAAGTCATTTTGTAGATATTTTATATGGTCACTTTGTCTCCATCACTATGATCTGATCAAGTGTCCTCCAAAGGCCCATGTGTTTTCCTCAGGATGCTGACATCGGGAAGTCGTGAGCAAACCTTTGAGAGGTGAGGCCCTGTGGAAGGTCCTCATGCACTGGAGGCTGAAGAGGACTCTCTGATCCCTCCATCTGTCTTCTCACTTCCTGGCTTTGAGGTAGTTTTCGCTTTGCTGCACATTCCTGCCCTGATATTCTGCCTCACCATATGCTCACAACAGTGGGACCAATAAAGCATGGACTGGAACCTCTAAAATTCGGAGCCAAAATAATATTTTTTTCCTTATAAGTTAATTTGTTTTAGTAATGGGAATCTGACCGATACACCATCCAACTGACCATATATTGTGCCATCTGTCTTAATTCAAGGGCCATAAGCAAGAGATTGGATAAGGATACACAGAACATCAGACGTTGCTGTATGTGTGTGTGCAAGTGTTTTTCTGTGCATGCAGTGATGATGTCAACATTTATGTGTCCTGACTGTGTGGGTCTCTGTGTCATGGCATGGCATCCATACTTGAGACTTTGGGCAAGTCCTGCCTCTTTAGATGATCTAAAGTTTCCAAAGTCAAATCATATATTTATTCCTTGTTGGTGGAGTTGCTAGTCCCAAGGATAACCCCTAATGAATCTTTCTCCTGCTGTTTGTGCCCTTGTGCAATCCACAAGGAATCTAGGCTGGCCTCTAACCTGGCCAGCCTAGAATAGAAGTGATGTTACACTACACCCAGTCCTAAATCTTGTGAAGGTCTTGAAGGTTCTTAGTTTGTGCTCTTTGGAGACCTGAGCTGCCGTACAAGAAGTCAGACTATCACATAGGAGTGATCACATGCAAAGACCATGTGGAGGAGAAGATCTGAGACTCCAGGAGGGGGAGAAAGAACCTCAGCCTTTCTCCCACCTTCATCAAGCATGAGACATAAAGTCCAGTCCCCAAATGACTGCATACTTACCTACCTCTGCATGGGGCAGAAGAGCCACCCACTGAGCCTAGTCACTCCTCTGGGATGGCTGTTGTCTTGAGCCTTAGTTTTGGATGTTTGTCAACCACAATAGATAATTAACAATAGATATCTGGGTAACAGGTCTCTCCCTCTATCTCTTTGAATTCACACCAGAAAGGGCTGCTGGCCTGAAGCATGTGGGAGGAGGAGGGGGCAGATGAGGTCCTGGAGAAGGTTAAGGCTACTGCTGCTCTTCCTCCTTCCGTTTTTTCCTTTCTCCTCCCTCCTTCTGCCTCTTTCCATCTCTCTCTCCCTCCCTTCTTCTCTCTCTCTCCTCTTTTTCCTGGCTTCCCTTTATTTCTCTGGCATTCAGCCTGGTTGGAGGAGCTTGGGCTCTGGCTTGAGTTGGTCTAAGTGAACTGTTGGTGGTGCCTTGTGTGTTGCTTTGCAGCCCTCTCGGAGTGGGTGGCAGGCTTTTTGGAATTCCACCAGCATGCCACCGGCCAGACAGGCACCTGTTTGAGAGGGTAATTTCATTAAGGAGGCAAGACATTCTGCACTGTGCCTGGAATCCTAATGGGTGAGGCCATGTAGAAAACACATTGAAATCTGGTACGCAGTAAGTTGGGCAACACCAGGCCTGAGCTGAGCTCTCCACCCCAGGATTTGGAGCCCTCTGAGGATTTCAATTAGAAAAAAAGAGGATACAGGATATACTTACACACTCCACAAGCCTCCTAGAAAAACTCAGCTTAAAAGAAGAAAGAGATGACAATAAGATTGGTTCAAGTGTTGGGTGATTGAGAGGAGAGGTCTGAAATTAGAGGGATGTTTTCTGTTACAGGCACAGCCCTGGGACCGAGTAGAGTTGGGGGCGATAGAGAGAAACTCATTTCCTCAGTTTTCTAGGTTGCAAGCACAAGCAGAAAAGGAATCGTGTGCCATCTTCTGGAAACCCAGGCCCCCAGTGGGCTGAGAGTCAGGAATTCCTCATTTTTTTATTCCTGCTCTCTCCGTGCACTTCGCCTTCCCTCTTCATTACACCCAGAGAGGAGCCTGGCACCTCAGAGACCAACACTGGTATGTTCAGTTCCAGCCATCTGCAGAAAGGAACTGGCTGGTCTCTGCCACCTGGGAGAGATCTCTGATTGGTTCCACTTGATCAGTTTCTTCCCTGATCTCACCAGCTTTGGTAAGGGGCAGAGTTCAGTACTCCAGAAACAGCTCCTGGGCCTTCCTCTGTACATGGAGCGAAGGAGGGCCAGTCCAGATTTATTGCAAGTTCTTCATGGCACCAAATGTCTCTGAGACACTGAATGTTCAGGACTTTGGCTGCATGGTGCATTTTTTTTTTTTTTTCACTGTGGTGGCCAGAATGGAGACTAGGGTCATACAAGCAAGGTGCCTAGAGAGAAAAATTTTCAGAGGCTTCCCTCAGATTTGTCCAAGTGCAGAACTGGCAACCATACGCATGATCTTGGACTGAGGACCTCCTTAAATTTTGTGCCTGAGGTATCTTGTTATGGTTTGTGTCTGCACGTCTCCCCAAATCCTCATGCAGTTATGGGCTGGGCTTTTAGAGTTTGTGACTGATCCATGATCCAATGGTGGGATTATGGGTGTGAGAGCTATACCCGCCCTAGGGCAGATAGTTTGTATACATAAGGGAGAGAAAGAGGCTGCTTGCTGCCATTCCTCCTTTTTGCTGGTTGTTTTTGCTGTGCTCTGTTGCCATGAATGTTTGCCCTCTGCCATGTGCCACTCTGCCTCAGAACCAGCCAAGTATGGACTGAAACCTCCAAAAACTGTAAGCTAAATAAACCTTTGCTTCCTTCAGTTTGGGTATTGGGTATTTTGTCTCAGCAATGAGAGAAAAGTAACTAAGACACATCTCCTTTGTTTTTTATCAGTCCTGGCTCAGCTGAGGGGAGTCGGCATCCGCCTGCCACATGCAACACTAGTGCCCTGCGCGCTGGCATCCAAGATTGCCCAAAATGAAGCTCTTTCATTCGAGGATGAGCCTTGCTTATGTTTTGGGGTTAACAATAAAGGGGCCATCACTTCAAAGAGTCACAATACGCAGAGGCCATACGATGAATTCCTGGGAGTTCCTTGAGGTGTTGGGGAGGCCCTAATAGTGATATTTGGTACTGAGGAGAATTAAAATTCCCCCAAGGTGGGAGAATTTGAAGATCAAGCTAGAGAAATGCCAGCTTGCATGAATTTGTTCTTGAACCCCAGGCTGGGTAGTTTGGAAAACAAAGGTCACAGCACTTTGTGACTCACTTTTCCATCACCAGGTCACCCCAACAGCACTAGAGTGGACATGGGCTCCCAGTCAGGAGCAAGCCAAGGCTCAGAGGGCCAAGGGAATTTCCTCAATTCATCATAAAAACTATTGAAGAAGAGAGAGGTCCTTGAGGAGATCTAGTTCAGCTTCTTCTCTGTGCATATGAGAAACAAAGCCCCGGAAAGTTGAAGTATATACTCAAGGTCATATTTATGAGCTAAGCAATGCAAAGGAACTCCAACCATTTCTCTTGCATGTTCGACACATCAATCTCACACAACTTCACTAGTTTGCCTACAGTTTCCAAATTCAAGACAAAGCTCTGCCCAGCCTGGTGTGTTGGCAATGGGTGCCCAGCCCCTCGCAGGCTATTTTGGTGTGAGCATACGCCTGTATCTGATTCCCCACACTTCTCCAACTCACCTGCCCTATGTACTTGTTTAATTTTAGCTGACATGGGGCCACTCAGCTAGGACATGCCAAACTCCTGCATGGCTGGAAGTTTCTTGTGCAGTTCCCTGATAACCTCCAAGGTCTCCACTCTCCTGGAGGCATAGCACAAAGACAAAGCCCAGGCAAGTGGCATCATGAAGGACCCATGGCTATGGGTACTTCTGACCTGCCTGTCTTTTCCCCAAGCCCCATAGCCCCTGCTGGGCAGCCTACAGCATCTTTGAAGCTGTAACCCATGTTATTGCTCATTTAAAAATGATAAATCTTAAAGCAATAAAATGTACACATTAAATACTTTGTCCTGCCTGCTCTAGGCATGGCTCTGACAACCTCGGGCTCATTTGCAAGTTGACTGTCCTAGGTGAGCTTCCGTTAGTATCTCCAGGTTCTGTGGAATGCAGCCTCTGAAATACATTTGCAAGGAATATGCAGTGGGCTTGAAGGAGGTGCAAAGCAATATTCTACTAAATAACCCTCAGGTCAAAAAGGAAATCACAATGGAAATAGGAAAATATTGTGAACTGAACAAAAATGAAACTAAGAACCCATCAAAAGTTGTGGGATGCAGCTAGGAGAATATTCAGAGCAGATGTTCTTAACCTGGGGCAAGAATTCAGTGACCCTGCGAACTTGGCTGGGGCAGGGGGAAATGTGTATGTTTTCCACTCAGCATTTCCTTCAATTAGAAATATGGTCAGTGGACCACAATCATATCAACAGTATGCATGACTTTGTCGCCAACAGACATCACGTAATATTGAATTGACACTGCCTATCAATTTAAAGATTCAGGCAATTTATTTTTTCTACCTTGGTCTCCCAGTGTGCACTCAGGCTTGCATAGATACAGAGACAAAAATGGCAACGGTTTATGTTTCTTATTACCTTATGAGCTATGTGAGCATAAACACTGAGAAAGATGCCTTCAATTTTGCCAAAGAGGTGACACAGGCAAGATTTTCAGGTTACCACACATGGAAATGTCCCTGAGTATATCTTGCAAAGTGGCCAATTTCCTAGATTCATACAGCAGTCTAAAAAGGTCTCCGTTCCACTGTCAGACTCATTCTTTTTTTTAACCCTTCTTATTTTGACATAATTACAGATTCAGAGGAAGTCACCATGGCACAGAGAGATCTGTCTGGGCATTTATCTTGGAGAAATGAAACATGCCCATGCAAAAACCGGTATCTCATTGTTAACAGCCCAAATCTGGAAACAACCACTTTGTTTTACAGTCAGTGAACAGTTAAACCAGTATATCTATACCATAAAATAATATGCAGCAAGATGAAGGAATAAGTTATCAATACCTATTAAGGCCCAGGTGGCTCTTAAAGACGTTATTGTAGGGCCTAACATCAGTCTCAGCGGTCAGACCCTTCTTCCAGTTCCCTGCATGGGTTATACCTTATGCATCGATAGTATACTAGTGAGACACGGACATTGACATCGGTAGAAGTGTGCACATAATTCTATCAGTTTGATTTTTACATGTATAGATTTGTGTAACCACCGCGATGAAGACACAGGACTGCTCTGTCACCACCAAGGTTTCCCTTGGGCCACCCCTCTGCGGCGAGCATTCCTCCTCTAAACTTAGCATCTGCTACCCCAATTTTCCTTTGAATTATTTTGTCATTTCAAGAGTATAATGTGTTTGTCAATTGAAAGATCTATAATAAAAGAATATCATCGACATAGGTCCTACATTCTGAGACTTTTGCAACTGACTGTATAGTATTTTTCTTTTTTCCTCCTTCCTGTCGTCTCTCCGTCTATTGATCCCCTTCCTTTATGTCCATGTTTGTAACATGTAATGCTCACACTTCCTGTGTGGAGCTGCTACATGCACATACCATTTATTTCTTTCTTCGTCCCCTCTCTCCCCTCCCTCCCAGCTCCCTCCACCTGTTGACCTCCTGCCCTTTGAGAAAGATCTGTCTCCCTCCTTGCTATTACCTATCTTTTAAGTTGCTCTTTATTTATACTTGGAGAAGAGAAACCGTGTGATACATAAGCTTGTGTGTCTGATTTACTTCACTTAACTTTATGGTCTCAAGGGGCCTCTTATTTTCCCACAAATGACCCAAGTTTATCTTTCCTATGGCAGACCACATATTCTTTATTCACTAATCTATTGAGGGATACATAGGCCGCTTCCAAGATTTAGCTATTATGGATGGTGCTGCTATAAGCATGGGTATGGATGTATCGCCACAATATGAAGTCTTGAACTCTTGTGGGAAAATGAATAGAAGGAGAGTAGCTGGATCAAAGGGAATTTCTACTTTCAGTTTTTTGAGGAATCTCCGTAATGCTTTCCATCATGGTGGTACTAGCTTACGTTCCTACCCAAAATGTAGAAGTGTTCTCTTTTCCCTGCAGCCTCACCATCGTTTGTTGTTATTTGATTTCTTCACGGTGGCTACACTTTCTGGGGGTGAGATGGAAGTGCACTGTTGTTTTAATTTGCATTTCTGCAATGGCGAGCGATGTTGAACATTTCTTCATGTACTTATTGGCCATTTGTACTTCTTCTCTGGAGTGTCTATTCATTTCATTTGCCCATTTTGGGGGCGGTCTTTTATTTTCGAGAGCCTACCTTTTTTGAGTTCTTTATATATTCGAGATGTTAGTTCTCTGTCTAAAGAACAGCTGGCATTTTTTTCACATTCTGTAGGTAGTATTTTCATCCTGTTGATTGTTCCTTTTGCTTAGTGTTTTATAGTTCAGAGGGACAAATTTGCTTAACCATTCACTGACTAGAAGATTTTGCTTGTTTATAAATTTTGGTTATACATCTGTGTACCTGTTTTGCGTGGACATGTTTCATTTCTTTGGGATAAACGCTTGAGAGTATAAAGGCTGAGATGTATGGTTAGGGTATGCTTAGCTTTTAAAGAACGTGCAGGTATTTCCCAGAGAGTAGCACTGTCTTACATTTCCATCAGCAAAGCATGAGAAATCTGGTTTCTTTGTATCTTTATCAGCATTGGGTATTATCCTTATTTTTTATTTAAGTTGATCTGTTAGCTGTGTAGTGATAGCATATTGTAGTTTTAATTTAAATTCCTTCACAGTTTCAATTCTTTAATATTGTAATTTTAATGTATATTCCCTAATGATGTTGAAATTCATGAGCTTGTTTGCTTCCTTACATATTCTGTGATGAGATGTCTCCTCATGTCTTTTGTCTGTTTTCTAATTGGTGGTTTATTTTTTATGTTTTGAGTTTTTAAAACATTGAAATACATTGTATAAAACTTACTAGTTCAGTTATTTTTAAGAGCATAGCTCAGAAGTGTTATTTATTTGTATTGTCATGCAACCAATTTCCAGAATTTACTCATCTTGCAAAACTAAAACTGTGTGATCATTAAACAACTCTTTATTTCCTCCAATTCCCTGATACACACCATTTTACTTTCTATAAATTTGACTACATTAGATATTTCATATAAGTGGAACCGTAAACTGTTCATCATTTTTTAGCTGTCTTGTTTTACTTGAGTGTCCACAAGTTGCATTGGTATAGTAGCATGTGTCAGAATTTCTTTTTTGAGGTTGAATAATACTCCATTGTATGTAAATACCACACTGTGTTTATCCATTCATCTACTGAAGGACATTTGAGTTGTTTCTATTTTTGGCTACTGTGAATAATACTGCTATGAACATGGATGTACAAATATCTCTTTGAGACCCTGATTTCAATTCCTTCATACACCCAGAATGGAATTGATGAATCATATGATAACTATTTTTCATCTTTGAAAGGACTTTCCTGGTTTCCATAGTATTTATACCATTGTATGTTCTTGCCAACCATGCACAAGAATTACAGTCTCTTCACATACTCACTTACACTTGCTATTTTCTATTTTTTTAAAAAAACAGCAGCTATACTAATGAGTATGTGGTGATATATGATGAGTTTTGAAAATTCTTTGTATATTCTAGATACATAGATACATAGTGTGAAAATTTTTTCCCAGTCTGTAACTTGTCTTTAGCCTCTGAACATGGTTCTTTTTAGAGCAAATTTTATAACTTTGATGAAGTCAACTTTATTATTTTTTCTTTTATGAATAGTTTTTGTGGCATCATTTCTGAGAAATCTTCACCTAATTTTACATTTAGAAGGTTGTTTCCTGGGATTTCTCCCGGAACTTTTTACAGTTTTATGTTTAACATTTAAGTCTATGATTAAGCTGAGTTGGTTTTTTTGTAAGGTACTAAGTTTTGGTCAAGTTTCTCTTTCTTTTTGGCCAATGAATCTTAAATTGCTCTAATGTCAATTATTGTAAAGGCTATCATATTCATTAATTTAGTTTGCTGGCATGGTGAATTACATTGATTGGTTTTCATTTTTTTTTTTTTTTTTGGCGGTACTGGGGATCGAACTCAGGACCCTGCGCTTGCTAGGCAGGTGCTTATTGCACTGAGCTATATCCCCAGCCCCATTGATTGGTTTTCATATGCTGAATTAACTTCTCATCCCTGGAATCTATCTGATCATGGTATGCAACTCTTTTACATATTATTTCATGTGTTTTGAAGCTAATTTCTTTTGGTTGTATGGACATTTATAATTACTATAGCTTCTTGATGGATTGATTCTTTTATCATTATGTAATATTCATTTCTATCTCTGGTAATTCTCTTTGAATGTATTTTATCTGACACTAGTATAGTCATTCTCTGTTTTGACTAATACTTACATGGATGTATTTCTTTATTTGATTATTTTCTACTTGCTTATATTATTTTTAAAATGAGTTCCTTGTAGTTATTACATAGTTGGGTCATTTAAAAGGACTCATTTTGTTAACTTCCATCTTTTACATGGTGTATTTAAATCATTTACATTTAGTGTAATTATTAATACATTAAGGCTTACATCTGTCATTTTATTTTTTATTTTATATTTTTTCTTATTTTCTCTTTTTTCTTCTTCATGTCTTCTTGTGGGTTACTTCAACAGTTTTTAGAATTAATTTGAATTATCTACAGTATTTTGAGTATATACCTTTGTATAGGATTTTTAAAAACTAGTTTTGCTCAGTATTATGCTATATATACATATTATCACAATCTACTTGTATCAACATTCACCAATCTGTGTGGTAAGAAATCTTAGCTCTCTTCGCAGCCCTTTACCCTTCCCATTTATAATTGTCTTAAATATTTTTTCTGCACACATTGAAAACCATACCAGACAGTGTTAACTTTTTTGCTGGAGCTATCAAATATAACTTAGAAAACTCAAGAGTAGGAGAGTTTACTTCATTTATCTAGATGCTTCATCTTTCCCTCGTGTTCTCTTCTTTCCTAGTGCTACATGATTCCTATTGTACTCTTTCCTTTCTATACTTTCTAGTTTCAAGTTTAAATTCTCACAGTAACTCTTTATAGAGCTAATATGTTGGCTACAAATTCTCTTTATTTCCCTTCATCTGGGAATATATTGATTTCCTTTTCACTTCTGAAGGATATTTGCTTGATATAAGGTTCTTGTTTGATGGCTCTTTTCTTAGAGTACTTGAAAAGTGTTATGCCATTTCTAGCTGGTGTTTGTGGTCTACAGCTATCAAAATTATTGCCATTTAAGTTGTTTTACCCAATGAGTAATATGTTTTTCTTTCTTTGCTTTTAAGGTCTTGTCTTGGTCTTTGGTTTACAGAAATTTGACTGTAATTTGTCTCCAGATAGATTTCTTTGGATTCATCCTCTTTGGGATTCTCTGCGCTTAACTTTGTGGCTTTGCATCTTTTTCTTCTTTCTTTTCTTTCTTTCTTTCTTTCTTTCTTTCTTTCTTTCTTTCTTTCTTTCTTTCTCTCTTTCTCTCTTTCTCTCTTTCTCTCTTTCTCTCTTTCTCTCTTTCTCTCTCTCTCTCTCTCTCTCTCTCTCTCTCTCTCTCTCTCTCTCTTTCTTTCTTTCTCTCTTTTAGTTTAAATGCACTTTCTTTTTAAACAACCTGCATGACATGTATTTTTTTCCCTAAAAAAACCAGTGCTTCCACTCCAAAGAAATCATGGTCAAAATAAATAGGAGGCTTTGCATCTTTTGTCAAGCTCACAAAATACCTTATCGACTCATCCTCTTTTTCTTCTTCTCCTTCTTCGGTAACATGAATATTTGCTGTCTATTTGAAGTTCTGCAGTCCCATAAGGTGCTGCTCATTTTCTTTTTCAGTCTTCTGTCTTCTTAATTCTGTTGAGCCAATCTATTGAGTTTTTTATTTTAGTCATTGTATTTTTGGTTCTAAAATGTCCATTGGCTTATGTAGGTGCTGGGGCTTAAACCCAGGGCCTCATCCATCTTTATATCTTCTATTTTTTTGAGTTTTTTTTTATACATAGAAAAGTTGTTTAACTTTTGAGGCATTTTTGTGATGGTTGCTTACACTTTTTCAGATAGTCCTAGCACCTGTGTCCTCTGACTGTTGGTATCTCGTGACTGTCTTTTCTTATTCCAGTTGAGATATTCCTGGTTCCCAGTATGAGTGGTTTTAGATGGGAACCTGCGCATGTTAAATATATCATTACTCTGGCTCTCAACTCTATCAACTCCTGTGCCCATGCAGGTGGGGAGGGGAGTGCCACATCAGTGTTGTAAGCTGGGGGTGGAAGTCCTTTTTTCCCATCCAGCCTTCATTGACACCTACCTTAGTGGAGAAGGATTACTTGCTACTGCTTGGGGGGAGTTGAGACTCCCCACTCGACCTCACTAATACCATCCGGGCTGGAACAGGTAACACTGCCCTGGTCCGCTCCCCATGGGGCTTCCACTAACATGCCGGGGTAGTGATAGTGGGAGAGGAGAATGGGTTCATTCACTATTGGGTAGCGGTGAAAGTCCTGACTCTCCACTAGGGTCCTCTGATACCACTTGGCTGCTGAGCAGGGCTTGAGGTCCAGGGTCCCCACATTATCTCCCCTGACACTCCTGAGGGGAACTCGTCACCACCTGATGGAGATGAAAGTCCCTGATATCCATTTGTCTTTCCTGTCACCACCCAGGTAGGGGGCGAGGATCCCTTGTTAGTCTGAGGAAGATGGAATTTGTGGTTTCCTATTCAGTCCTTTCTCATTAGAGGTGGGAGTCGCTGTTTTCAGGAAATGGGGTAAGTGATTGAAGTACAGCAGTTATTTTCTAGAAGTTTTCTATCTTGCTAAGCTGCTGTTTTCTTGGTCCTTTACCTGGAGAGCAGGCTTTTCCTCTAGAGATTTTATTTTTGTTTGTTTTGTTTGGGGGATTATGGACATTGACATTTACAGATTGCTGGCTTTTCCAGCATTAGTAGGATGTGTGAGGCAAAAAGGATGTCCAGAGAGCTCACAACTGAGTCAGGTTTTGGGACCCAAACTCCCTAACTAGTCTACTGTCCACCTTTCAGAGACTTACATTTGTTTTGTATACAATGGCTAGGGCTTGTCAAACTAGAAAAGCACATAGAGGTTAAAACTGAAGCAAGCCAACTTTTATTTATGAGTAGCTGGAAGTTTCAGTGAGAATGCACATGCTATAAAAACTGTGAGCATACCCAGGGGCTTAGGAAGGGGGAACTTTTAAAGGCAAAAATGAAGAGGATTACATAAAGTATTTTGAAACAATAATGTTTAGTCAACAATGATAATCAGTGATAATAAGGATGATGTCAGACCAAAATTAAACAGACAGTTTCTGGGCAGCCGAAGGTCCTTGCAGAAGATTTTGTGTAAGGTTGCTATGGCTTTTGTGTAAAGTTGAAGTTTGTGGAAGTTTGATATTCTGGTTGAGGTTTGGTCAGCTTTATTTATCTTTGTTAGTGTACAAACAAATGAATTCCTTCTGATACTGACAGCTTTCACATTTTTTAGCTGCACTTAGCAAGAAGAGTAAGAAAAGTGTATCTATTTTATCCTTTTGGAAGTAGACCTCTAATCTCATTTACAAAACCATGACCTAGGAAGAAAGAACAAAACAAAAAATCCAAACAAAGAAACACAAGAAGTAAAGAAAAGAAAAACAGAAAGAAAAAAATCAAAATTTCTATGAATGTTAGGGACACTTTATTTTATCATAATATCAGCAGCTCAAAGTCTTAGACATCCCCATAAGTAATACTAAGTCTTATTAATAGCATATCTCAACAGTTTGGCCTTACAGATTTTTGATTGTGTTCAATCTTGCAAAAAGAAACTTCCTAAATAAACTGGTTTGTAAGTCACTTTATCATTAAGGCAAGCAATTATTTTAATCAACTCACTGACATCTTCACCTTTAGTTTGGGTGTCTCAGTGACCCTGGTAGCTGCTCACCCTGCAGAATCAGTGCATGTCAGTGAGGCAGAACAAGCTTTTCAAGGTGCTTTCCATAGGGTAGGTATTCAAACCATCCCCATGAAAGGAATGTCCTATGTGCGCTCCCCATCGTGAACACTAAGATTATGAGGCAGATAGATGGAAGTCAGGTGTCCCGGTGTAAGTGAGGCCTTGGCTCTGCAGCACGCTGGCTGTGCCTGTGGCTGGCTGTGCCTGTGGCTGGCTCCTGGCACTCCTGCATCTGTGCCCTCCACGATTCTAACTCCATCCGCTCACTTCACCCAGTGGATATCATGGTTTTCCCTCGAACTCATTATCTTGTTGGAATTTCCTTAACTGGTTATTTTACATCCAGAAATTTGCATTTGATGTCTTATAGGCGTCATCACTGCAAACACAGTGAACACAAGCCAGCAAAACTCCCTCAGGATCAATATCTGTTCCATCATGTGACTGGAAGGTGAAGAGCTAACCTAGCTTCTGCCTCCTGACTGGTTGTTCAGATCTGCCTCCCGAACACAGCAGAATGCATTATTTTTATGGTTCATTCTAAAAGGCACCTTTTTCTAGTGTGTTCCTTTTTGCTCCTGAACATCTCTATAGCTCAGTCTGTCACCTTTGCCTCCTCTCCTCCCATTAATGGGGACCTTCTCTACCAAAGTGATTTTTTGAAAAATTGTGATTAAAATATACACAATGTATCACTAATCATCTTAACCATTTCTAAGTGCATACTTCAGTAGCACTAAGTACATTCACATTGTTATGCAACCAGTGCCACCGTCTGTCTCCGGAGGTTTTCCTCTTTGCTAACTGAAACTCTGTATCCACTCCGGAGCTCCCCTTGCCCAGCCCTGAAGCCATCATTCTACTTTCTGTCTATGGATTTGCATGAGTGGAAACATAAACTTATATTTATGTGATCAAATCCTACCATTTGGTATAATACTGTGCGAGGGTTCCCATTACTATAGCAAAATACGGCCTTGTACTTGAGCCTGCCGAACCTTACAAAGACGTTTATTTAACTCACAATACTAGAGGTTCAAAGTCCAATACTAGGCAGCTCCTTTGGTTCAGTGTCACAGTGGTCGGGGAATATATGGAGAAGAGATAAGGAAACAAGAGCAATTCAGAGGGTGGACTGCGGTTAACCTTTTGCAAAGGCAGCTTCCCTAGTGATCTAAGGCCTCACACTCTCAAATGTCCCAACACTTCTCAATATGCCATACTAGGGATCTAACTCTCAATTCTTGCAGGACACATTGAAACTCTATCTAAATCATAGTAAATGCCCTCAAGGCTCATCAAAGTGGTAGCATGTGACAAATTTTCCTCCCTTTTCACCGTGTTTCTTTTTAAGGCTAAATAATGCATATATACCCCTTATTTTGTTTCTCCATCTGTTATTGGACACTTAGATTGCTTTCACCTTTTGTCTATTGTGAATAATATTGCTATGGAGAAACGAGGGTTCAAATATCTCTTTGGAACCCTATTTTTGACTCTTCTGGGTATGTTTCTGGAAGTGAGATGTTACTGGATCTCATTTGGTATTATAAAGGTAATTTATTTTTTATTTGTCAAAGAACTACCGTACTGACTTCCATAGTGGCTTCATGAAAAATATGGAAAACCTTATAAATTTGTGTCATCCTTGAGCAGAGACCCACATAATTGCTGTATGGTTCCAATTTTAGTATATTTGCTGCCAAAGGGAGCACTGAAGGTGATTTTAAGTCAACACTGGTGTAGACTTCAGACACGTCTCAGTTTTAGTAAGGTACAGCTGACAAGTCAATTTTATTTGTTTCAAGGATATAGCTTGGCGTTTGTAGATACATATGTATTGTGGAGTGGTGAGCACAATCCCTAATTAACATATCTATCCCCTTGCTGACTTACCACTTTATTTTGTTATTTTTTTTCCAGGGAAAAATTTGCTATCTTCTCACCGAATTTCAAGTATATAATATATTATTATTAAAAGTAGTCACCATGTTGTACATTTCATGTCCAGGACTTTTTTTTACCTTGCATAACTAAAACTTCGTTGGTCAACAGCTACCCATTTATCCCTTTCTCTGGCCCTGGCAGCTGCCATTCTCTTGCTATCAAGTTGCATGAGTTCCTCAAAAATTTTGGATGTCAACCCCTATTTAGATATATGGTTTGTAGGTATCTCTTCTGTTCTATAGACTGTATTTTAATTCCATTGATTTTTCTTTAGGTGCGTGGAAACTTTTTAGTTCGATGTTATCCAGCTTGTCTATTTTTGCTTTTTTTTTTTTTTTTTTTGCTGTAACTTTGGGGTCAAATTCCCCAAATCATTAATTAGTCCAACATCAAGAAGGTCCCCTATATTTTTTCCTGGTAATTTTATAGCTTTGGATTTTAAATGGTTTAAACCATTTTAACTGACTTTTAAATATGATGTGAGATAATTGTTCAATTTTATGCTCTTCTTATGTGGCTACCCAATTTTCTAAATACCATTTATTGAAAAGATTGTCCTTTTACCATTATGGCGTGTATTACTGGTACTGTGTAACGCATGTTGTGATCCTGATGCCTTCACCTTCGTTATTCTTGCTAATGATTGCTTTGGATGCTCACAGTCTTTTGTGATTCCATGTGAATTTGAAGATTCCTTTTCTATTTCTGTACGGAATGCTATTCAAATTTCGATAGGATGTTATTAAACGTGTATTGAATCTGCAGATCACTTTGGGTTCTATGAATACTTAATCATAATAGTTCTGCAGTCCATGGACATGGGACACAATCTATATCTTCTTTATTTCTTTCACCAACATTTCATAATTCCCAATGTACAAGTCTTCCACCTCTTTGGTTAGTTTATTCTTCAGCATTTTATTCTTTTTGATGCTATTGTACATTTGAATTTTTCTTGATTTCTTCTTCAAGTAATTCAGTGTCAGTGTACAGAAAAATCTGCTAATTTTCAAGTTCCTGAAACTTTCTTGAATTTGTTTATTAGTTCTAATGATTTTTTTTTCAGTCTTTAGGGTTTTCTACACATAAACTATGTCATATGAATGGAGATAATTTTACTTTTCAATTCTGATTTCAGTTTTTAAACTTATTTTTCTCCTTTAAATGTTCTATCTGGGGCTTCCAGTACTATGCTGAACAAAAGTGGTGGGCGTCAGCATCCTTGACTTGCCTTGGGTCTTTCAGTTTCTCCCGTCAAGTATGATGTTAGCTGTGAGCTTGTAACATACAGCTTTTATTATGTTATGGTCCTTTTATATTTATTTTATTGAGGTTTTTTTTTTACAAAAAGCCATGAATGGATGTTTAATTTTATCAAAAATTTTTTCCTGTATCTGTTAAGATGATCATATATGTTTTGTCTTTATTCTGTTAATGTGGTACTGCAATGATGATTTGTATATGTTGAACCATTCTTTCATTTCTAGAATAAATTTCACTTAGTCAAAGTATATGATGCTTTGAATGTGTAGTTAAATTTGATATGCTATTTTACTGAGGATTTTTACATTTCTGAGAAGCTATTCCATCCATAAATAAGAAGATACTATAAAGAGCTTGCAGAATTAAAAATTCCTAAAATTTTTAATAAGTTAAAGACAAAGACAGATGATGTAAAGAAGAACACAAAGGTAAAGGATTAAAAAGATGATGAGAGCTGACGTAAAGAATAAGACCTAGAAATCCCACATCTGATTAATAAGATTCTGGAAAGAAGATACTAAAGAGAGAAGAGAAAAAAAGAAGGTAGAAAATGGGAATAACATGCAAGAATCGAAGGAAAATTTTTCTAAGGACAGTAGGGTCTTGACTGAAAAGGCCAACACTGGGTATGTTATATCAGATAGAAAAAAAAAATCCATGTCAAGGACATCAAAAACAAGTTTTAGAGCCCAGGGCAAGGAGATCGTAAAGGCTTCCAAAGAGAAAACTAATTCAAAGGAGGTAAAATACGAAAGAGTGAAATCAAATGATGCCAGACATCTCAGTAGTAATACTGGGTACCAGAAAATAACTGAACATAGCATCAGAATCTTATAGAATACAATTTTCAACTCAAAATTTTGTACCCTGCTAGGATATCAGCCAAGCATCCAGACAGAATTGAAGCTTCTTCCCTTTCTATAGACAATCTGCATGCCTGATGTTTTTTCATAGAAAGTACTTAGAATATGTATGAGCAAATCCTGATTAATCCAAAGAGGGAAAATTCACAGGCTCCAGGAAGTAAGGAACAGTGAGAAGGCCCAGGTTGATAGCTCAGAACACCACCATCCCAGAGTGAAAGAGGAGGTTGAACATGATTAAGTGAAAAAAATTAAGTCTATGCATATGGAAAAATTTGAATGTAAAAATAATAAATTTTTAAAACCACCAGAGTCCTGTAAATAAAAGGGAATATAATCATATACTATTTCACTCTGCAACAAAATCAAATAGTTTCCTCTCTGTCATAATAATGTAAACCTTTATACCAGTGAGAAATCTTTCTTAGGTAAGTAACTGAAAATTCAAAATGGCTTAAACTATGAAGAGAATTATAGTACTCTGTTCACATAATTGAGAAGTTTGAAGGTAATTTAGGCCTTGGATGAGGTGTGATCCAGCGGCTCTTTAAAAATCTTTAATTTTCATCTCTCTTCTTGGCCTTCTCTGCTATTTGCTGAAAGGAAAACTGGCTTTCCTCTATGGTTTCAAGGGGGATTTCAGCACTCAGAGACTTCATTTTTCTTCATTTATGTCCACTAGGGTAAGAATACCTCCATTCTTCAGAAGTACAAGGAAGGGGTTGTACACCTTTTATTTTTCTTTAAAAAATAACATTGGTAATTGACCCATAGTAATTGTACCCACTTATGGGCTGTAATTGATATTTAATATATGTGTACAGACTATAATCAAATCAGGGTGACAGGTACATCTATCATCTCACATATTTATCATTTCTTATCATGTATCATTATGTCCTCTCTAGTAGGTCTTCTGAAACATTCACTTAATTGTTATCAACCATGGTTACCCTATGGTACTGCAGAGACAAAAATTAGAAGTTATTTCTCCTAGCCAGCTAAAACTATGCGTATGAAGTACCCTTTCTGCATCTCTCATCCCTCTATGCTTTACAGCTTCTGATAACCACTACTTTTTTTTGCTTCTCTGAGATAAACTTTTAGCTCCCATATGTCCATGAAAACGTGCAATATTTGTCTTTCTGTGCTTGATTTATTTCATTTAACATAATGTCCTCCATTTTCCATCTAGATTGCTGTAAGCAACAGAACTTCATTCCTTTTTTATGGCTGAATAGTTTGCTATTGTGCATCTATGCTTCATTTTCTTTATCCATTTATGTCAGTGGACACCTAGTAGAATGATTCCATACCTTGGTTATTGTGAATAGTGCTGCAATGTACATATATCTTTTTAGTATCCTGATTTCAATTCCTGTAGTTATAATCCCAGGGGTGAGATTGCTGGGTCATGTGGTTGTTCTATTTCTTATTTTTTGAGGAAACATCACACTGCTTTCCACAGTGGCTGTCCTAATTCACATTCTCTCCAACAACGCAGGGATTCCCCTGCTTCCACACCCTTGCCACCATTCAGCAACCCTTTGTGTTTTTGGTGACAGCCCTTCTAACTGGGGAGAGACGATATCTCGCGGTAGTTTTGATTCCTATTTCCCTGACGATCAGTCACGCTGAGTATTTTTTCACATATTTATTGGTTATCTATATATCCTCTTTTGAGAAATGTCCATTTTGGTCATTCATCCATTCTAAGATTTGATTTATTATTGTTTTGCTGTTGAGTTGTTTGAATTTCTTATATACCCGAAAGTTATTCTTTTGTTGGTGAAGAGTTAGTAAATAGTCTTATTCTATAAGTGGTCTTTTTAAGTGGTTGATTGCTTCCTTTGCTGTAAAGGAAGCTTTGATTCTGATGTCAATTTTTATTTTGGTTGATTGTGCTTTTGAGGTTATATACAAAGAAATCTTTGAGCTGATCAGTAGCCTAAAGGTCTTCTTTGTTTTCTTTTTCTAATTGCTTTTTACTCTTAAGTCTTTGATCTACCTTGAACTGATTTTTAAAATACAGTGATATATAGGGGCCTAGATTTTTCTTCTGTGTATTTTTTCCTCTACCATTTATTGAAGAATTTTCTTCCTCTAATATATGGCCTTATGACTTTATTTTTTAAAAAAGAGTTGGTTGTAAATATGTGAATTTGTGCCTGCATTTTCTATTGTTATATCTGTTTTTATGCTTGTACAATGTTGCTTTGGTTATTATGGATTTGTAGTGTGTTTTGAACCAGATATTGTAATGCCTCAAACTTTATTCTTTTTGGTCAGGATTGTTATGGTTATTTGGGATTTTTGTAGTTCTATACAAATTTTAGGAGTTTTAAAAAATAATTCTGTGAAGAATATCATTGGTATTTTGATATTTACTTGAACTCTAAGATTATTTTGGGTAGTATAGACATTTTAACAGTATTAATTCTTCTACTCAGTCTTTGAGCTTGGGATGTATTTCTATTTTGCATGTGTGTGTGTGTGTGTGTGTGTGTGTGTGTGTGTGTTCTTCAATTTTTTTCATTAATGTTTCATAATTTTCATTATACACATCATTCACGTCACTAAATTTATTCCTAAGTATTTTATTAATTCACTTATTTTTGTAGCTATTGTTAATGGGATTTTTCAGCAATTTCATTATTAGTTTATTTAAGTTATTGATTTTTTATGTTGATTTTGTGTCCTGGAAATTATTGAATTTTTAAATCAGTTCTAACAGTTTTTTTTGAAGTCTAAGTTTTCTTTCTATAAAATCAAATTGGTAAATAGGGATAATTTGACCTTCTCCTTTCTTATTTCTTTTTCTTTCTTTATTACTTTGGCAGAGACTTCCAGAACTATATTGAATAAAAGTGGTAAAAGTGAACATCTTTATCTTTTTCCTATCTTAGAGGAACTTATTCAGCTTTTCCACATTCAGTATGATGTTGGCTATTGGTTTGGCATATATATAGCCTTTGTTGTTTTCAGGTACATTTATTCCATACCTACTTTTTTCAGGTTTATGACGTTATGAAAGATGCTGAATTTTATAATTTTTTTTCTGCATTGAAATGATCATGACCATATGGTTTCTGTGCTTTACTCTGCAGTTGTAATATACTGCATTTATTGATTGCATTATGTTGAAATATCTATGGTTCTCATTTGATAAAGGTGCATAATCCTTTTTATGTGTTGTTGAATTTAGTTTGCTAGTATTTTTCCTAGAATTTTCACATCTATGTTTATCAAGGACATTGGTCTGTGTTGTTTTGTCTCCTTGTCTGATTTTGGTATAAGGATAGTGCTGGCCTCATGGAATAAGTTTGGAAGGGTTCCTTCCCTTTTAATACTTCGAAGTTGTTTGAGAAGAATTTGCACTGGTTCTTTAAAGGTTTGATCAAATTCACTAGTAAGTCATCTGGTCTTGTGCTTTTCTTTGTTGAAAGGCTTTTTATTATTTAATCAGTCTTTTTTACTTGTTATTGGTATGTTCAGGGTTTTTTTTTATGTCTCTGTGGTTCAGTTTTGGCAGATTATATACACTTAGAAATTTATCCATTTCTTCAGGTTTTCCAGTTTGTTTGTACATGATTATTCATAATAGACTCTTGTAATCTTATGTATTTCTGTGGTATCAGTTATAATATTTCATTTTTTATCTCTAATTTAATTTATTTGGGTCTTCACTCTTTTGGGTGTTTTCCTTGGTGGTGTTCTTAGTCTAGCTAAAATTTTGTTCAATTTATCTTTTTTAAAAAACTCAACTGTTTCATTGGCCTTTTGTATTGTTTTTTAACTTCTACTTTACTTTTGTTCTGATCTTTGTTATTTCTTTTCTTCTGCCAAGTTGTTTTGGCTTTTCTATTTCCTCGCACTGTACTATTATGTTGTTTATTTGAAATCTTCCTATTTTACTGATGTAGGTAATATTGGTATAAACTTCCTTCTTAGCACTGCTTTTGCTGTATTCTGTAGGTTTTGATATATTGTATTTTTATTTTCATTTGTGCTAAGAAAAATCATACATACACAATTGCTACTTCCTCTTGTTGTATTAGTCCATTTATTGTTATACAGTTACTTTCATTGTCTTTTTACAATATTTGACTTAAAACCTGTTATAGCTAATGCTTGCTTTTCATTTCCATTTCAATCTTCCAGACCTTCACTCTCAGTTGGTTTTACCAGTGAAGTGAGGTTCTTATAGATAGCATATTACTGAGTCCTTTAAAATAATTAATTCAGCCAGTTTATACCACTTTATTGTGAATGTAATCCATTTACAGTCAAGATTATTATTGATAAGTAAAATACACTCCTGTCACTTTACTAATCTCTGTGTGTACCCTTTGTTCTTTTCCTCCTTTGTTGTTTGCTGGTGTGGTTTGGTAACTTCCTGCGGTGAAAGGGTGTGATTCTCTTTTCTCTATCCGCTCTGCATCTCCTCTACTAGTTTTGCACCGGCATGTCTCTTCCTTGGTGGTGTGCCTTTCAGTAGGGTATTAGAACCCTGGCCTCTTCCTCTTTTCCTCTTTGCTTCCTGGCTGCTGGGAGAGGAACAGCTCATTTTACCATGTGCTCCCTATCATGTTGTCTTACCACGTAACAGACCCAAATGCCAGGGGGCCAACTGATCATGAACTGGAACTTCCCAAACCGTGAGCTGATAGAACCTTTTTCTCTTTATATGTTGACTGTTTGGGGTATTTGTTATAGTACTAGAAAGCTGATTAACACAGTAGTTACCATCCTTTCACTTATACCGAAGGATTCCCTTAAGCATTTCTTATAAAGCTGTGATGATTCCCTCAGCTTTTGCTTATCTTGAGACATTCTTATTTCTCCTTCACTTCTGAAGCATAGCTTGGGTGGTTTATGGTATTCTTGGTTCTCAGTATTTTTCAGGATTTTGAATACATCACCCCATTCTCTCCTGACCTGTAATGTTTCTGTTGAGGACTACACTATTACTTTAATGGGGTTCTCTTAAAAAAAAATTAGTTTTTTTCAGGCTACTTTTAGAATTCTCTTCTTATCTTGTAATTTTGACAGTTTTTTAATGCTGTGTCTTGAAGAAAATCTCATTTGGTTGATTCTATTAAAGGTCTTAGATGTATATAACATTTCCAAGACCCAAGATTTTAGAAGTTTTCAACAATTATTTTGTTGAACAGATTTTCTATACTTTTTCCTTCTCTTCTAGAAAATCCATAATGTGAGGGCTGCTACTCAGTGATGCCCCATAAGTCTGGAAGGCTTTCTTTTAATTTATTTTCTTCTTTTTCTATTTTGTCTGACTAGGTCATTTCAAAAGGTTTGTCTTCAAGCATAGACTTCCTTCTGTCATCTCTTCTACTGTTGAGTCTCTCAGTTGTATTTTTTGGAATTCTTTAATTTCAATATTTCTGTTTGGTTCTATTTTATGATCTCTGTCTCTTTGCTAAATTTCTCATTAATAGCAATGAATTGTATTCTTATCTCCATTGAATTGAATATATTATATTTTATCTCATTCAGTTTCCTTAAAAATCATTATTTTGAATTCCTTTTTAGGCCAGTCATTGATTTATTTTTCTTTTACGTCTGTCATTACAGTTATTATGTTTCTCTAGGGATATTGTATTGTCTAGTTTATTCATGCTTTTGTTACCATGCTGATAATTTGTTCATGTGGCAGGCCAGTTGCCTCTACCGACTTTATAGGGGATTTCTTGTGATAAAGGACTTTCTCAGGGCAGTGTGTCCTTGGGGCAGGTGGATATGCTGCACTGCCTTTGGGCTAGGTGGGCACGTTAGTGTCGTGCTTGTAGCTTCTTCGGTTGTAGTCAACATCAGCAATATCTCTGGGGCTATCAGTGGTCCAGGCTGTGGAGTTTGTGCAGTTGCACTGGCAGCTGTCATACAGCTCTCTCATGTAGAATGGATTCACTGGCAGTTCCGAGTGTGGTGCGCCTGGCTGCAGGTATGAGGCATCTGTCCATTTCTTTGCATCATGGAGGCAGGGCTGCCCTGGTGGGTCCATGTAGGTGAGACATGGCATGCTTCGTAGTGGGGCAGAGTGCTTGTCAGTGTGCGAGGGCTGCACAGATGACTTCACATGGCCTTTGTGGCTGACTTGCTCAGGAAAGATTGCCTGCTTTCCAGGGCCAGTGCTGAGTGGGCAGGTTGTCTCTCTATACTTTATGATCTTAATGTGCTGAGCTTCTGAGAACAGGCTGGTCAGGTACTTCTTGGTGCTGCAGGGGGCAGGTAGCCAGCATCATCTGGCTTCTCTCTGTGGTCAAGAGTCCAAGAGTGGGTGCGTCGAGTGACCTGCAGCTGAGGCCTCTACAAGCGGTTGCTCAGAGTGGGCTACCTCAGTGTTTCCCAGGGCTGTGGGAGGAAGGTGGGGGTGTCTTGCTAACTTGCAGGGTTTGGTTGGCTGAACTGCTGGGGACTGTTGCCTGGCTGCTTCACAAAACCCTAAGTGGGCAAGGTTTCAAGATGGAACTCTGAGGCAGGAGCCTGAGGCGGCACGGGGGGGGGGGGGGGGGGGACGACAGCATGGGCTGGGTTCTTTCTCCAGGACAATGCAGGGGTGTGGCAACCCACAAACTCCCCAGACTGGGCCCAGAGCTTGTGAAGGCTGCAGACTTCTCTGGAAGTAAATGTCTCAGGTGTCCATAGCATGAGTGGAGACCACTGGGGGCCTCCTGCTTTTATCTGTTTCTGCCAACCAAGTCCCTTTTCCTTTAGGCTTGACCTGGAGGGAAAGTAGGTGCTGTGTGCTTTGTTTTCCTGTCCATAATGCTGGCGTGTAGCACTGTGCCCTGTAGTAATTCTGCCACAGAGCCATTGCGCTCCAGGGTGTAGCCTCAGACACTCCAGTGAAGGGGTGCTTTGCTGCTTCCTTTCCTTTCTTTCTTTCTTTCTTTCTTTCTTTCTTTCTTTCTTTCTTTCTTTCTTTCTTTCCTTCTTTCTTTTTGAATCGAACTCCTAACTTTGCACTTGCCAGACAGGCGCTGTGCTGCCGAGCTATATTCCCAACCCTATTTGTTTGTGTTTGGTTTGGTCCTTTATTGTGTGTGTGTGAGGAGCACACTGGGTAGCTCTAGTCAGCTGTCTTGCTGATGTCACATATTCACATGCCTTCTTTAGACCTATTCCTAGAGCTTATGCATGGGGTTCAGCCAGTCAGATCCTAGCCCTATAGTTAGAGGTGGAGTCAGCCTCCTGGAAAGGTAGGGACCGTGGAAGGAAAGGTGGATACCAAGGCAGGAATCAAGGTAGTTACAAGAGGAGAGGGAATGGTTGTTAGGTGGCTGTCAAATAGCCAACGCCTACTTTAAAACATAAATTATGTAAATGAAATCAATGAAACAGCTGTATGGGGCAATAAATTTGGGGGAATGAAAAAGCCAAACTACACCTATCATAATTCAAAATCAATACAGAATGTCATACTTATGGATTAGTTTAAACATATTGTTTAGAAATGTGGAGGTTGCTAGTAGAAAGATAAAGCCAGCTGCAAGGTTATAAAGAATTATCAACTGCAACCTCTGGAGGGCCAGGCTGGGAGCTGGGATGGGATGGGATAAAGTATTATGGGTTTTCAAAAGTCTTTTTGTATGATTTTACTTTAAAACTGTGTGTGCATTACTTTGATTAAAATTTAACAAACAAACCCCAGGCTTTTGTGAAAAACATGAAATGGGATAAAATGAAAAAACAAACAAAACAAAACAAAATAGGGGCAGACTCTGCCTGGTGACAGGATGTGTAAGGGTGCAAAACTCCAAAATGATACCCATCTCAGCCCCACGCCACTGTTTTAGGTAGACCATGGGCCATGATTGTGTGTGGTGTTCGGTGGCTTCACGTTCCTCTAGCGCACTGCTGCATATCCCTGGAGAATGGGAAAACTTTGCCCTGGCTTGAGAAGTAGAGGTTAAGACACATCAAGGCAAAGAGTTTAAAATATTTTCAAAAGGGAAACCTCTAACTTTTCCCAGCAATGTAGGGCCAGAGGACTCCCATGAACAACACACAATGTAATCGTACAAGGACGTGTCACAAAGGAGGCTGACTTCAGGGCTGTCAGGGTTCTGCCCTGGGTCCTTCTTTCCATGTGAGAGAGACTGCACTGCATTGTCCTGCCTTTTGTCACAGACCATCTCAACACCGAGGTGATTTCTTCTCTCCTCTTCTCAGACTACAAATGCTGCTCCAGGAGCTTGCAAGGCCTCTTCTCCAGTTTGTGTAACCAGCCTGATCCCAAACTTTATCCCTCCAGGGGCCCTGGGGCTGAGAGGGGTATAAAGAGCTGTGTCTGGGGAAGAGGGCATAAGTATAGGGTGTGCCCCTCAGAAAATGCAATGGACGTATCCCCGGACATGAAGCTTGCTGCTCGGGCAACATGGGCCCTCCCACTGATGCATCTAGAAGTATCCTCCAGTGATAAAAATGGACCCAAAACTGGTGATTAGAAGTGGCAGGACCAGGTGCTTGTTTTAAAGACTAATGATGTCCTGCTTTACCAGTGGGGCAGTTGTATCCAATATGATAGCAAATTGCATCCTCATTTAAGAAAAAAAATTTTTTTGAGACAGGGTCTCACTATGTCACTATGCTGTCCTGACTGGCCTTGAACTCAGTCTGCCTGCCTCAGCCTCCTGAGTTCTGGGATTACAGATGTGTGCCACTTTGCCTGGCAAGACAAATCTGTTGGTTGGACATTGGTTTCACAGCAGTGAGGCAACATGTTCTTTTCTGAGATGGAATTTGGGGGCCAATGAGGAATTAGAGTGCTCTTAACCACAGTTTAACAGGATGTCTTCACTTTGGGCTTTACGGGAAGCCACAGCTGAAGATTTTTTTCCTTGTCATCTTGCTGAACCGCAGAGAAGACCAGGATGGGATGAGGAGCTAAATCCCTGTCAGAAAGAGAGAAACAAAGCAATTCTATAGCAGGGGCAGCAGCTCAGCAGCACAGTGTCAGGCTGGTGCCCAAGGAGAGAGCTAACCCTCTGCCCTGTGAGCACTTCTGTTCCCCACAAACCTTCAGTGAAATTTTGTTAAATGTTACCATCTGGCCTTAGCTATGCTCAGGAGGGAATTTTGGATGGATTTTTAAGAGAGCAGAAATAATCTGGAGAAATGTGACAACACAGGAGTGAAGAAGCAAGCCGACTAGAACCCAGGCAGCTGCTTGACGTTCAAGTGAAAACCAGGGCTGCTTTATGGGACACAGAAATAGTCCTCTGGGATTTTTGGAGATCCCTGTGAAGAAAAACTTGAGGAAGGGCCAGGCTTTCTTCCAGTCAAGCTGTTCAGGGGTGTGGACTGTCACTATCTAGATTTAAAGAAGCTTGATTTTAGAAGGTTGTAGAACTTGGGAGTATGGAGAGCTTTTTGAGGACAGTAAATCAAATTCTAGTACCAATGTCTGAGCTACTTATTGCTAGAGTTTAGTGCTTCCCCAAACCCTCAGTGGAGAAACGCAGCCAGTGAAGGATATCAGCAATCACAACCAAAGCAAATGCTCGCTATACAGCAGGTTAATTCTACTCAAGCCAGCACTGCAACTGGATGCATCCACTGAGACCATTCAAACTGGCCAATTCCCACAAGCCCCTGCCTCATTCCCATCATTTCAGTTGAAATCCCTGAACCGTAGGAGCTTCAAATTCTCATTCATATTACACTCGCTAACCTTCACCCCAGCTTAACACAAACAATTCTCATGGTTTCTTGGAAAATTTTGGAGTTATTTTTTAAAGGATTGTGGTGGTGGTGGGACCAAAGCAGAAGCAGGAAACACAAAGAATAGTGGAATAGCAACCCTTCCTCACTTCTGAGTAAGTCTCACTTCAGTTGGAATGACACCCCTTTTTTCCTTTCCCCCTATATGGAAAGCCTACATTGGAATTTTGCATTTTTAGTCAACAGCATACCTCTGTCAAATGCATCCAGTAAAATATTTAGGACTGATAAAAGTTTAAATTTCATACAAACAAGCAAACTCACACAAAATTTTTGACTTAAATTATTATCAGAAGACCAGCAAACCTCCAATTAAGAATTAAAACCAATTAGAATTACACTTATGAAGCTCCAAACTTGTGTTTCCAATCTCACAGCCTGAATTTCCAGTTTTCATGCTTCATTTGTTGACAACACATAGAAGTCTAACCCTAACGTGGGCAGAGTTTCCAGGAAAGGGGCTCTCCCACCTGGAACCCTCATAGTAGGGAGCTCTGTCCTAGTGGTTTCTAAGCAGCTGCTCTTAGCCACCCAGGGAGTGGAAAGCAGTCCCAGTCAGTAGACCGGGGAAGACACTGGTTCATAGTGTTTCCTCCCTGCCTCTCCTGTTGAGATCAGGGTCCTCCGGGGGCAGCTACCCTTTGGAACTTGACCTCCTCATTTTCTCTCTGGCTCTTCAGTCCACAGACTCCTAGACCTTTCCTGTAACTAGAAAATACTGAAGCCCCTTTTCTAGACATTCAGTGAGAGGTGGGAGAGTGTGAGTTTTGGGCTTTGTCTTTGGTGTCAGAGAGATGGAGGTCAGACCCTGACTCAACTGTTCATCCTCTGTGAGACCTTGTGTGAGTGATTTCAGCTCCGCTCTGAAATCTGGGGGTGCCGTGCGGCACAGTCCTAGCTTGTGGGGTGCTGTGATAGCTGAAGCGATGGTGCCTAGGCAGAACTGGACACAGGAGGGCCTCTGATGATTACTTCCTATTTGAAAGGAAGGAGAGGAGAAGTTGTTTATTTGACTATAAAATGTAGAATCTGTATTTTCAGATAAAATTCAACTAATGATAATTTAGGGCCAGGGTCTTTATTGTTCTTATTTTTGGTTGGTCCTAGACCAGAAATAGAATAAATAAGATGGAGCCATTAAAGAATATGTTAACTTCTAGTCAGTCAACACATGACAAAGGTAAATATTCTTTGAAGCGGGCACGAAAGGTAAAGCAGACATTTGTCCAGCAGACAAGAGGCCAGCCCGGACTGCAAACATGCAGCCTGTACTCTGTGACCGCTTGCTCTTGCCTTCTGCTTTTTCCCTGACCGTGGCAGACATCATTAATCAATTAAACCATCTCATCTTGTTGAGCCTGGGTTCTGCCTCATCATACTTTTTATTCCCTTTTTCTCCCCCTGGACTAAAGCATTTAAAAAAAAATCTCAACTATTGTGTTACTACATACATGCTGTGTATATCTCTAACAATATACATGTTCTTTTACATAACAATTAAATTATCACACCTAACAAAATTAATAATAATTCCCTTGTTTGTCTGATACTTTGTCTGTAATCAAATTCCCTGATTGTCTCAGAATACTTAAGGTTACGTTCAGCACAGCTGCGGAGTCCCTCTCTCTTGGTCAATGTTTTAAGCAGAAGTGACATTTTCAGATGGCTGAGTCAGAAGCATCTTCAGGCTGCCCCTTTGGGGCATTCAGGGGAGGGAGTGGCATCTCTTACCAGAATGCAGTGGGGACGTGGGCACCCACTGTCTGCCTTCATTTCTCAGAATTCCAGTTCTCGTAATCCTTTCTTTCGCCAGGAAGCAAGGGGACCCTCCTGCAAACAGGACTGTGGAACTCTGTGTCACTGGGATTTTCAGGGATGACTCCAGTAGACAGAATCTTGTCCTACCCTGTCTGGCCCTGCCCTTCCCGGCCCTGCTCTGCAGTGAGTGGGTGGGTGATACAAGCAGAAGAGTCATGGAGGCCCTCAGCACCCAGGAAGATGTTAATTCTACCCTGGAAGATTGGACACAAGAGTTAGATGTCCCCCTGCCTGGCTGTCTCAACTCACTGACCTCTCGGCAACCCGGAGAACAGGCCCCCTCTGTGCTTTGGAATCAGCTGCTGAGGTGCCCGCAGAGACTGGCATGGATTTTCCATTTCCTGTGAGTGTCTGCAAGGAGATTGAAGGCTCAATTTCAGGATGCCTGGGCCTACACAAAGGCAGTGATGATGGCTATTGTCTGCCAAATGGCCCATTGTGGAGATGCGGGTGGTGGCTGAAAGAAAGTCTTCCATCAATGACTGTCGATTTCTTCCTTGGAGAGCTGAGATTGTACTCCGGCACACAAAGGTCTGATTTAATGGAGGGTACATTGAAGTCCAGAGAGAGGACGTCCTGGGGGAAGCAGCAGAGGATTTCAGCTGAGACCCTACTGCTCTCAGGGGTCCTGCTGCCCAGTTACTGGGCCTGACAGAGAGATCAGTGGTCAGGAAGCTGGGCACAAGTGGGGTAGGACACCTAGAATGGGGATGACAGGCTTCCTAGGAAACTGGGGTGGAAAAGAGACCTGAGGGTCTGTATCTTGACATCGAGGTCTGTATGATATTCCTTTAGCCCTGCTAGGGAAAGAAGGGCTTTTGGGTTTCCTTGCTCTCTTTCCCTTTTGCTTCTTCCCTTCCCTCTGTCCCTCCCTTCCCTTCATTTCCTCATCCCTCATTTCGCCCCTCATTTATCCCATGACCAATTGTCAAGGGCCTCCCTACGTGTCAGCTACTATGTCCAAGGCTTAGGATGAGGTGGCAAAGCAGGAAGACATGGTCCCTGCCCTTGTGGGACTTACAGACCTGGGATGGGACAGATGTCAGATCATGAATGTGTGGATAATGCAATGATCACAAATTGTACTAAGTTTTATGAAGAAAACAAAAGAGCTGAGACAGTAACTGAGACTGTTTCTTGCTTCCTCTCGTGTTTTATCAACCAGTGTGGGCGGTGGTGGAGCACTGCCCAGTTCCCTGTTCGCATCACTCCCTTCCTCCCAGCTGCGGAAGCGGCAGCCCCCTCTTCCCTGGGAGCTTGTTCCAAACACCAGCGCGTGGTGCAGTTCAGGTTCACTGCATGTCTGAAGGTGTAGACGGCAGTGAACCTCACCTACACTACATTTCCCCTGTACTTATATGTCTGTGATGTTTAATTTATAAACTAGGCACAGTGAGAGAGCAACAAAAGTAATAGCACAACAGAATAGCCGTAGCAATTGTTATAGTAAAAGTTATGTAAATGTGGTCTCTTTCTCACAATGTCTTAATTTACTGTACTCACCCTTCTTCTGATGAGGAGGAAGGTGAATGATTTAGGCCTCCTGTAAGGTTAGGACCTGGGGACTGCTCGATACCACTCTGCTACCCTGTGCTCTGATAACCCAGCTGGTACTAACAGGGAAGAGCACACAGCATGGACAAATGGGTGACTCATGCTCTGGTGGGAAGGAGGAGGGCACGGAGATATTTTGATCATGTTACTCGGAGTGGTGCACAATTTAAAATCTATGAATTGTTTATTTCTGGGTTTTTTATTTGATATTTTCACCTTATGGTTGATTCTGGAAGTCAGCACTGCAGATAAGGGAGAGGGACCCTTGCACTCAGCTCTCTCCTGTGACTTTCCTATCCCATCAGGCCCCTCACTGCTTCAGGCAGGAGGGAGCACAGAGCGCTAACCAGCCCCTGAGGCTTTGTGTCCAGGCTTCTTGGCTACTGATTAGTCCTCAACTCTGACTTTGCGCCTCATACCCACTCCTGTTCCAGAAAGGCTAGCTTTTGTTTTCTACAAATATATATTTTAATCTTATTGAGATATAATGTACATACTGTGAAACACACAGATCTTGTTTCATCAGCTTTTAGCGTCATCTGTTTTGAAACAGCATTAGACATGTACACAGTTATACTTGTTCTGTCTTAATTGGGTCTTCTCATGTGGAATGTCTCCATGAGTTGTCCTTTGTTAAATTTATTTTGTTGAAATTAGTCTATTCCCTTCAGATTTCTTTTAGTCAGTATTTTCATGGTATATCCTTGATCCATCCCTTTTTCTTTTAACCTTCCTGTGTTTTTATTGTGTATCTTACAAACAGGACCTAGTTGGGTATTTTTATTTATTTATTTATTTATTTATATTTTATTTTTTTTAAATTTTATTTTAAAGACAAAAGAATGGAAACATATGAACCAGAAAAGCCATAAACAATACAGAAAATACAAAGTTATACAGAATATAGTAGGGAATTAGAACTGGATGTTGTATTACATAGTTATCTTCACATTAGTTAACACAAAAACATTAAAGGAAATACCATATTATGGATAAGATAGTAGGGAATTTGCACTGGATGCTGTATAATATAAAGTTATCTTCATTTCTGCTAGTACAAAAACGACTGAGGAAATACAGAATTATAGAGAACATAGAAGGGAATTAGCTCTGGATGCTGTCCTACATAATGTTACCTTCACCTTTGTTACTCAGTTACACAGATGATGGCCCTTTTGATCAGTTCGTTT
>PVLD010013151.1:0-57215 GCA_004027595.1 Dinomys branickii | reverse complement strand
AACAAGCGGTGTTTTTTTCTGTTGTTGTTGTTGTTGATGTTGTTGCTGTTGTTGATGTATGCCTGTTTTCTTTCTTGTCTTTGGATTTTTGATTTTTGTGTTTTTTTGTTGTTGTTGTTGAGAGGATTAACTGTCTGACTAAATTTGCATGTCTATATATGGGTCCATACATCTGCAATTCGAAGATATCAATGGATAAAGCAACAACTACTGTTGAGACCATATCACCTTGTCTATAGATTAGTTGTGATTGTACTATTTTCTATGATAATGGGTGTCTGTTTGTCAATATGTTTTTGTGCTTTTATGTTTCTAAAATTAAAAAAAAAAAAAAAAAAACAAATCCCATGTACACATTTTTACTTGACTAAACTCTGACAGGAGGCCTGAAAAAGTGTCGCTGAGGTCCAAAACCACCTCTCTCAATTAGTACCTTTCTGTATAGCTAAAAGGCTCTTAAGAATGTTAACAAGTTGATAAAGGACAAAGACTCTGATATAACTGCTCCTCCTTGAAGATCTGCACAGAGCGAAGCACATAGTAGATGCACAATCAAAGTATGTTGAATGAACTCAGTGTGGTGGCCCACACCTATAATCCCAGCACTAGGGCAGGGGATGAGTTCAAGGCCAGCCTTAAAAACAAACAAAGTGAATTTGTATTGTGTACCTTTTGTGTTCCAGAGTATCTTCTATAGTGTGCTTACTCATTTACAAAATCTAGACTATTTCCGTAAAAACCAGGACAGACACCTCGAAGTCACAAGAGCTTTCCTTCTCTACACTTCTCCCGGTTTCCTGTTGCCTTCTCTCAGAACACTTAGCTTTTATTTAAGACCACAACACAAATTCCCCTCCTACTAAAACTGCTACCGCTACATGGCTTGGTATTAATCTATGTCTGTCTCATCTGGGTTCCTAAAAGTCGGCTTTTTCATCCAAACCAAATGGTTATTCAAGTCAGGGTAGTTACAATGAAAATGTTGCTTTATGTATATAGTTTCGGCAATCTTTTGGCCCAGAAAGCTTTGTACCTCATTTGTGCAGTACGTTAAGCTTTTCTCATATATTAAAATATTAAATATATTTCATTTCTTAATAAATTCAAAACAAATCTGTGTACAGCATGAGGACGAGTTGTTTTTCTTTTCTTTTTAAGCTGAGGAACTTAGCCTGAGAACGAGCGCGTCAGGACCCTATTGAACTCCTTTGGCTACCGTCGTTACGTCATCTCTCCCCTGCACGGTTTTTCTGCGCCTGCGCGCTGCTGGAACACAGGTTTTTCCTCCGTTGGCCGGAAAGGACGTTGGGGTTGAGGTGGGTCGGGGTCGCGTTTGATTTCCACAGTGGGGTTCTCACAACTGCCACTTCTTGCACTTTGCCTATTCAGCGGCCGTGACTCCGCTTCTCAGCAGTGGGGGAGGTGCAGGCCTCTCCCCTGCGTCGACCCCCGCACGCCCTGCCGCAGGCTGGGGCTGTGGGCTGAGGCGGCCGCGGACGCCACGCGGCCCGGGGCGGGGAGCGGCGCGGGACTGGGGGCGGCTCGGGCGGGGGGCGGCGCGGGCTCGAGGGGTGGGGCGGGCCGGTGCCAGCTGCGCCCTCCCCCCGTCGGGTGACCTTGGCTCTGTCGTGTGACCTGCCAGGGTTTCCCGGGTGTCTCCTCGCCCGGTCGCAAGGCTCCGCGGGTCGGGGACGTGGCGGCTCGTCTCGGCGCAGCCTCCTGCCCGCGCGGGGCCTGAGGCGGCGGCGGACTGGGGCCGCTCGGAGGCCGGGCGCTGTTCGTGTGACGGGGCACACCCGGCGCCTACCTCACGGCTGCCCGAAAGCCCTGTGTGCGCTCGTTTGTCGCTGGTCGCCAGGGAGGTCGGTGGGTCACAGTTTGGCGTTTATTCGGGAGGAGTTGAGCGCGCGGGCAGGTGCGGGCTAAGCCGCGCCGTGGAGCCCACCCGCTCGTGGCCGTGCGCCGTGCCTGGGAGGGAGCTCCTTGGATCGCTTACTCTCTGTTGAGGCGCTGGGCTTTGTTGTTATCTTACCTGTGCAGGACGGTAACTACCATGAGTTCCGGTGTGCTGGCGAAGCCGCAGATGCGCGGTCTTCTGGCCAGGCGTCTGCGGTTTCATATTGTTGGAGCATTCCTCGTCTCCGTGGGGGTTGCAACGCTTTATAAGGTACATGTATTTGTTTTTTACTTGAAGATCGTAAAGTGTGTCTTTAGTTTTTATTTATTTGATTTTAGTGTTTTGAGATGAGTCTCCTATGTAGTTTAGGCCTTGAACTTGCAGTCCTCCTGCCTCAGCCTCCTTAGTGGTGGAATTACAGGCTTGAGCCACCATTTTTTTTTGTAAAGAGAAGGTGGAATCTGAGCCTTTGAAAATTAGGGAGAACTTGGTGTTTTGGTTTATCTAAACTCCAACCCCCCTCTTGAGACAAGAGTCTCGCCTATAATTCAGGGTTGCCATGAACTTACTGTGTAGCCCAGGTGGGCCTGGAACTCCCAGCGATCCTCCTACCTCAGCCTCCCAAGTGGTGGGATTACAGGTATGCACCCTAGACGGCCTCTTAAAGCTCTGTCATAGAGGCGGCATGTGGTCTGAGGAGGTGTTGGGGGGATGGCCTGGAAGGGTTTCATCTTCCTCCGGGACCCCTTCCTTAACGTCTCTGCCTCCCTGCTGTCCTGTGAGCTGCTGCTTCACCTTGCGCCCGCCATGCATCCTGCTTGGAGCCAGCCGACTGGACTGAGACCTCTACAAATGGAGCTGCTTACTTTCGTTGCTGGAACAAAATACTCAAAACTCAGTTTAAAGGAGAAGTTTATTTGGATCATAGTTTTTAGAGATTTCAGTTCTTAGTCAGCCATCTTGAAGGCAGAAAGGCATGGTGAAGGGGCCTGATCAGAGGACAGCTGCTCATTCTGTGGCAGCCAGGAAGCAGAGAGTGGAGAGAAGAGGCCGGACCAAGAATACACCCTTCCAAGTCACCCCCCAGCAACCCACCTCCTAACAGCTCTGAGCTGCTGAGCTCATTGTCAGTTTCCACAGGCCCCACCTGAACACAGGCAGGTGTGGGCAGGGACATACATATATATATATATGTATATTATACACACACACACACACACACACACACACACACACATACAGACAGATACAGATACTGAAATTGTAAACCAAACAGAACACAGGAGAAACACTAAGCAAATGCATGAAGTGGACCCAAGTTTGGGGGCCATTTAAAGAGGCAGGCACGGAAAGTAACCCTGTTACTTGGTCCTGAGGTCCCTGCTGTCTTGCCACGGGCCATCAAATACATGTTTATAGAAGAAAGGATGAGTAGATGAGAAAATATGGGCACTCTTTCCTTTGCTCTGATGTCATTGTTCTTACGAAATTGTAGGCCTTTATAGCTTGTATGGATTCCTGCCTCTTTAAGTGGTAGCTACCAGAATAGCTGTATTTATGTTATTGGGTTACCCACTATTGAGTGTGTAGTGGTTTTGAAACTTTTGACCTACTTGAGAAATGTATTTTTCCATTGAATTTGTTTTGTTTTCTTTCTGTAGTTCAGGCTGGTCTTGAACTCTGCAGCAATCCTCCTGCCTCAGCCTCCTCATTACTACATTTACAGGCTGTGTGCCACCATGCCTGGCTCATATTTTTGCATTGTGATTCAGTTAACATACTTATGCATATGTGTAGAGAGTTTATAGGTGTAGCTGTGCATAAAACTGAAATAGTTTGATACAAAATAGGTGGTGCTGTTAATATTTTCTATTCTGTTTTTTGAAGTTCTAGCTGCAGACTGCTGTGTTGATTTCATGTCATACTAATGGGTTATGGATGACTTGAAACACACTCCAAAGGCTAATACTAAAACTTACCCTTGATTCAAAGACCTTTTCTGATACACTCTCTCCCTTTCCATTGTTTTCCCTAGCATTTGTAATACATTCAGCTCAGCAGTTCTTCACCACTATAGTATTTGCTGTTACCCAGTTCTACTTTTTTCCATGCTTATGAACATGCCAGGAACATCTTTTATTTCATTGTCTGACAAATTCCTGTTTGTCTTTCAAAGCCTGCTCAAATGTTCTCTGGAGCAGTGCATACCCAGTCCACCTGAAGAAGAGCTTGGTTCTATTCTTCTGGGTTTGCAGACATTTTGTACCAGGCTGTTTTATAGCATCGGGCATGTTGGATTTTCTATTACATCCTATTTCCTCAATTTCTATTAAGAGCTAGGTCTATGCCAGACTGAGTCTACCCATTGTGATGAAAAATTTTAAAAAGTTTGGTGATGAGGCAAAGTATTTGTGTACAGTTAGCTTATTAGTGTTTGATTAGAAGGAAGATTCCCAAAACATTAAGGAATCTGGATTCTTAGTAACTTAGTAGTAAGCTTTGGTTGTCTTAGTAGATGTTCTTCTCCTTTGTTTCCCCTACCCAGTTAGTGCTGAGTGCTTTGGAAGACTTCAGTTATTCCTCCCCCTTAAATTCTAAGTTTTGGCTTGTTTTCGGTTTCAGCCGACCTCTGTGTTCTTTACTGGAAGTAAGAATATAGTAAATCATTCTTGATTAAGTTAGTCTGTAATAAGCTTACATTCATGAGTATGAGTTAAGTTTAAGAGACAGGACGGTATTTACATCAAATGTGGAGTTTTCCTTTAGGTTATTACTGTCATAAGTTAGGCTTGTTTTAAATCTTCAGGTATTGGCTCATCATGTAAGATGTTGGGTGTGGGTTAAACTTATATGCCTTTTTTCTTCCCTGAAGTCCATATTTTCCAGACTTACAAAAACCTCTGATTTAAAATGTAATAGACAAAATGTAAATAAGGTTATAAAATTAATTTGCTTTCATTTTTAGGTTTACTAACAGTTACTTTTTGCCTTGGTGTTCAATAATTGTTTAAATATTTTTGTCTAACAAAATGCATTATCATTGCATAGTATTTGTGTGTGTGTGTGTCTATGCATATATATGGAGAACTTAGAAGTTGTACTGTATTGCATCAATAATTTGGAGAACCAAGAAGCTGTTGAGGTCATTCAGTCTTGTCTGAACATCTGAGAACCAGGCAGCTGATGGTATGCCTCCCAGTATGAATGTGAAGACCTGAGACAAGGGCACTGCTGGTTTAAGTCCTAGAGTTGGGAGACCAGGAGCCTCATGAGGACACGAGGTGATGTGTGTTCCAGCTTAACAGAGAATTTACCCTGTCACAGCCTTTTTGTTCTGTTTAGGCCCTCCTGTTCACATTGGTGAGGTTGGATCTCCACTCTAAGTCTTGCCCCTAAACACCCTCAGACAAAGTTGGAAATAATGTATTACCAACTATCTGTGCATCAGTTAGCCCAGTCACATTGATGCATAAGATTAATCACTAAAGCTGGCCTAAACTATGTAGTGACACTTTGTCTCAAGAAAACTATTTATTTATTTATTTCAAGAAAATTATTTTAAAGCAAATTAACTGCCACATATATTGATAGGACCCAGCCAACTTCAGTTCAGAGACCAGCACCAAGGCTTCTTGCTTTTGATCTGTTAATAGAAGAAATTGGGAATTTGAATAGAAGTGAAGCAGTAAAACTGATCTGGTAGTGTGCTGGGGATGTAGCTTAGTGGCACAGTGTCTGCCTAGCAAGCACAAGGCCCTGGGTTCGATTCCCAGCAACAACAACAAAAAATTATAAAAAGTATAAAGAAGAAATACTTAAGTAAATTTGTAAGATATTTGGGCCAGTAATATACCTCAGCGGCACAAGCGCCTGCCTGGCAAGCTCAAGGTCCTGAGTTTGATTCCCAGTCCAAAAAAAAAATCTGGTAGAAGGCTCCTAACTGCATTATTTCACCCAATAATGCAGTTTTGTGAACTTTTCTAACATCTTTGGACTGGTACTTGAATTTGTACTGTTTTTTTTTTTTTTTTTTTTTTTTTTTTTATAGGTTGGGATTTAAGGTTGTATTATTACCCATTGAAACCCACTAAGCAGTGTTTAGTGCAGTGTAAAACTTGCCATGTGACAAGAGATGGGTTTGAATTGTGCTACAGCTGCCTTCCAGCTAGTGCTGCCTGGACTTTTAAGTTAAACTCCACATTGCTCTCTTCATTCTTAGGATCTTCATTTGTTCTTTGTTGATCCCTCCCCTTTGGAGAAACTGCAAAAAACAAGTAAAATCCAAACAAAATGATGATTCCTCACCCATGTTGTGCTGTTACCTATTTAAAGGCTTGCTTTCTTAACGTAGCCGTTATTTCAGGTCCATTTCTTTATTTGTAAAGAGGGTCAGTGCCTGCTTTTAGATGTTATATGAATCACCTCAAATTACTCTTGTCAGATAGTAAGTTTTCTGCACCTAGGATGTGAGGGTGATCTGGCTACAACATCTGTCACCCCATTGATGGCCAGTGTGGATTGATTCGACGTGATCTGGTTGGCTAGGTGGTGTCCCCTTCCTCCCTCAATGCTCCATGTGTGTCCTTCCCAAAGCTGTGCACTTGGTCGAAGAGGATGACCACCCTTGATAGAGGAGGACTGTTCCCTGTCAAAGGTACATGAATAGCCGCTCCCGGCTAGAACCTCCAAATAAGCTCTGTGCCTTTGAGAGATTTCTTGGTTACCAAAGAAATGGGGCTCAGACTCATTTGAAACTTGGGTTGAATTGAAGCAGAGTATTTTTGCATGTCTTGGCTGGAGAGATATTTAGGCTTTTTTGGAGGGAAGACTGTTTGCTGACACCTTGTAGTTCTTTGGGTATTATCCTTTGGCTCCTGCCACAATCCAACACACATGAGCGTTCCTTGTGAAAGGTACAGTCTGTCCCTAGGCAAGGAGGGCTGTCTTGCTGTGCAGTTTCCATGAACTATCTCGTCCTTGCATTTGTGTCATCTACTCTACTTTTTGTTGTAGGGTTCAAATTAAAGGATGAACAAAGAAAAGTATATTGTATATTTATATTGTCTTTAGATACTAAATTTGGAACTTGAAAAATAATGGTCTCTGTTATTTTTTAGTTTGCTGTGGCTGAACCAAGAAAGAAGGCATATGCAGAGTTCTACAAAAATTACGATTCCATGAAAGATTTTGAAGAAATGAGGAAGGCTGGTATCTTTCAGAGTGCAAAGTGATATAGGAATAAAAAGGTAACATAATTATTTGAAATGACTTTGAAAAAGGTTTTAGCTACGTTAAAATGTATTATGTTAACCATTTTAACTGTACAGTTTTGTAGTTACTGTATATTCTTATTAGTGTGTAACTAGTTTTCAGAACTCTTTGTTACAGAACTGATACTATATACCTGTTAAAGTCCTAGCCAGCTCTGTACATATCGTTACATGGAAATAGGGCCAGGTTTAGCCAAAGTGGAGATAATTGCTCTTCTTTCAAGGAGAATCATGCAGGTCCTGCACAGACACCTGGATTGCTTTTCACTTTTAACAGTTGTGAACAGCTTGCTATGAACATAAGTGTACAAATAAATGTCTCTTTAAGGCCCTGGTTTCAATTCTTTTGGGTGTGTATTTAGAAACACCATATTACTGAAGCACAGGATAGTTCTATTTTTAATTTTTAAAGATATTTACATACTGTTTATCATGGCTACCCCATTTTATACTCTCAGCAGAACAAAGGAAGGGGTCCAGGTTCTCCATATGTTCGCAAACACTACTGGTTTTTTTCCCCTTAAATAGTAACCATGATAATGCATGAGCTCTCTTAGTGCTTTGCATTGTACTTTCCATAATTACAATGATTTGTAATTGAACATCATTTTATGTGCTTACTAGCCATTTGTATATCCTGTAGATTGCTTCTCAGCCTTTTGGCTAAGATCCAGTATATATCCTATTGAATATGTTGGAGTTATTATTTAATTCAAGTCTGTTACTGCTTTTGAATTAGGTTGGATTTTTGTTATTGTTGAGCTCTAGGAGTTCTTTATATATTCTAGATATGGACTCATCAGATGATTGATTTGCAGATACTTTAGTTTCATAGGTTGCCTTTCACAGTGTTCTTGGCAGAAGTTTTAAATTTTGATATTCATTGAACTTATTTTTGTTGCATATGCTTTTGATGTCAAATCCTAAGATCCTTGCCAAATCCAAGGTTGTGACTCTTTCTTATGCTTTTTCCTAAGAGTTTTGTAGCTTTCCCATTTTGCCTTCAATTTTTTTTATACTTTCGCGGTCTGCGGATAGTGCATGTTTAGTGTGTGCTCTACCACTGAGCTATATACCCAGTCTTCAAACAATTTCAGATAATTTTTATATATGGTATAATATACAGACACACCTAGAATAGTCTTGGCATCCTCACTGAAAACATTTGACTGCACTTTAAGGGTTTGTTTCTGGGCAGTTAGGCTGATCTATGTGTCTGCCTTCATGTCAGTACCACATTGATTTCTGTAGGTTTGTAGTGAGTTTTGCTATCAGGATGTGCAAGTCTCCAATTCGTTAGCCTTTTAATCCATGGATGTGGGGTGTCTTTGTCCTTTTAGCAGTACTCTGAAGTTTTCGGTGTGTCCTTCATGTTCTCGGTTAAGACACTGCCAGTTTTGTTTTTTGTATGTCTTACAGCTTGTCATTTCTTCTTTCAATACTATCCCTTGTGTTTATCTGTTTTGTAGGATTATGGCTCAGTTGCCTTTTTATTTTCTTGTCTGTGTATATATTCTTTGCTAATCTGTTTTTATTGTTTAACTTTACCTCAGCCATCACTTGGGCAGCACATTTGTTTACGTACTGACTATCCCAAGTGTCACTCAGGCAGGTGTGATTTCAACCAGTTGATTCTTGTATTGAATAAACGTGATACAGTTGTCATTTTATAGTTCTTGTTATAAAAATGAATGAAAAAATATGCAATTTTTGGTCATCCTGTATTTAAAGAATCAAACTGTTAAGTGGTTAAACTTCAAACAAATTTAACGTACGTTCATATACGCATTTCCCCACTGCCCTGCTTTACTTTTGTCACAAATTGCATCTTTATATGTTGTATGTCCATTAACATAGATTTCTGATTGCTTCTTATGCTTTGTGTTTTAAATCCTGTAAGAATTAAAAGTGAGGGCTGGGGATATAGCTCAGTGGAATAAGCGCCTGCCTAGCAAGCGCAGGGTCCTGAGTTCAATCCCCAGTACCGCAAAAAAAAAAAAAAAAAAAGAATTAAAAGTGGAGTTACAAGCCAATGTATAAAAGCTTTTCTATTTGTCTTTTTACCAGAGAACTTTATAGTTTGCATATCTTTAAATTACTATCTAAGGGGCTAGGAATATAGCTCAGTGGTATGAGTGCCTGCCTGGCAAGTGCAAGGTCCTGAGTTTGATTCCTGGCACCAAAAGAAAAAAAATAAAAAAACTAAGCACCTAAATTACTATCTAGTGTCCTGTATTTCAACTTAAGGATTCTCTTAAGTATATCTTCATTTTTAATTGCATTTTTTGTTATTACATATTTATCAAACGTATTAATCACATTCATCATAGGACGTTTGTACCTATACACTGTATGTCTTTCTTTTTTGGTAGCAGGAATCAAAGTGAGGACCTTGTGCTTGACAGTCAGGCACTTGTGCCCCTGAGCTCTATCCCTAGCCCTTCCTTCCATTTCTTTTTTTCCCTTTTCCCTTCCATCCTTTTCCCCTCTCCCTCCCTTGTTCCTCTTCCCATTTGAACATTGTCTCCCTGCTTCCCAATATCTGTCATTCATTTTGGTCTTTATTTACACTGTTGGTTTCACATACAAGAGAAACAATGTAACCATGTGTCTGATTAATTTCTTTGAAGTATATCTTCCAGCACAGGTGTGCTAGTGATGATCTCTCTCTTTCAATTTTTTCTTGAGCCAGCATCTTGCTATGTAGCTGGCCTCAAACTCACTGCGTAGACAAGGCTGGCCTTGAGCAGGTAGGGACCCTCCTGCCTCAGTCTTGGGGATTACAGGCATGTGCTGCCACACCTAGCTTTTACTTAGTTTTGAAGGGTAGCTTTCCATATGTAGTATTTTTAGTTAATAGATATTTTCCCCTAGGACTCGTGTATCATCCCACAGTCTTCTGGCCTTGAAGAGTTCTCCTTCATAGTGAGTCACACTTTTCTTCCTGCTGTCAAAAATTCTCTTTGCCTGTTTTACTTGGAGTCTGTTGACTTGGCTATATTTATGTTGCATTTTTCAGACCTTCGTTAAGTTTTCAACCATTATTTCTTCAAATAAGCGTACTCTCCCTTTCTGAGATAACATGTGTAACATGTTGGTGTGTTGATGGTGTTTTACAAGTCCTTTAGGCTCTGTTCACCAGTGACCTGTCTTTAAATTTGGGAATTGGGTTCTTTTGCCATTGAGTCTGCCTTTGAGACACCCCCCCCAAGCAAATCTCTTTTATGTTACTGAACTTTACAGTTTTGGAATCTGTTTGGTTCTTTCTAATTTCTGTGCAATAAAATTAATTTAAAAAACAATTCGTTTTATTTTCTCTGTTTTGTGTAGTTGTCCTCTGTTAGCTCAATGAGCATATTTTGGACAGTTTTAAGTTTTTTTTCTTGAGACAGAGTCTTGCGTTATTGTTCAGGCTGGCTGGCCTTCTTGCTGTATTGTGTAGCCCAGGCTTACCTTCATTTGGAGCAATTTTCCTGCTTCAGCCTCCTGAGTGCTGGGATTACAGGCATGCACCACCATGCCTGGTGGATACTTTCAAGTTTTTATCAAATCAGAGGCCAGTGTGTTTTTTGTTTGCTCTTTGTTTTTACATTTGGTTTGTGGAGATTTGTTTCTTGGAACAGGTCTTGTTTCCTTCTTTATCTGCCTCATCATCTCCTGTTAATGTGGGCATTTGGAAAAATAACTCTCTGTGTAAACGTGCTTTGTGCTTGGAAGACTTTCATTAATTAGCCTGGCACAAAGGCTCAGGGTTTTTCTCTCCTGTGAGCACGCATCTTCCCTGGCCCTGTACATAGGCTTTTGTTCCATTTTCCCTGTATATATACACAGTTGCTCTTAAGCTTTCCTTAAGTTTCCTGAGTTTTCTCCTGCTGCTGCTTGGAGCTGCAGGCTCCACTGTATTCTGCCCTTAACCACTGTCCGCAGATGCACGCAGTTCAGCAGACCCCTCTCCCCAGTGCTCATGCTGTGGCGTCACGTGCTGCTTTCTCCTGCTGCCAACTTGGTATTTAAACTGTCTGCTGTTCCCACCAGTGCTGCAAGTCCGGTAAGACAGAAACAGTCCCTAGAGCAGTTCCAGACAAGCCAGCATGCTGTAAGGCAGCGCCACTCTTCTATTCTGAGGGAGGGGCCGGGGATTGGGTCATTTTCTCCTCAGTGGGATGGGGTAGGTAGGAGCAAAAATGTCCTGAAACAGTGGTGGCAAACCTCTTAGAGCTTTCAGTGGTACAAATGGCTTGCCACTACTGCCCTAAATTTCCCACTCTTCCACCAGTTTTCTGGGCTAAGCGTTCTGTTGGTTGCTGTGGTTTAACTGGTTCTTACAGTTCTTGCAAAACTACTTTGGTCCATATATTGTTCATTCATTGTTTCTTGAAGATTCTGGGGGGACTGGTCTGAAGATTTGAAGTCTACTGTTCATTGCTTACATTTGTTTAAAGTTACTATTTATGAAAAAAATTACTATTTATGTTCAGGATCATTTCTCAGTTTTGCTAATTGCTAGATTAGCAATACGAAAAAATATTTCTAAGAGTGACTTTTTAAAAACCAGAGTAAAGCCTGGCGTGATGGCGCACAACTGTCATCCCAGCACTCAGGAGGCTGTGGCAGGAGGATTGCTCCAAGCTGGAGACCAGCCTGGGCTACAAAGTGAGCTCAAGGCCAGCCTGAACTGCATAGTGAGACCCTGTCTCAAAAGGACAAACAAAGCAAAACAAAAAAACCCAGGAAAGTTCTTTTGATTCCTTTCATGGTTTCTCAGATGGTTGTTTGTGATTGACTTCCTGGCTTTTTTCATACATTCTGGCTTAAGACTGTCATCCATGAGGTCCTTGTCTCAGGGACAGTATGAATTAAATTTCTGCATCTGGAAAAGGACTGACTGGTGTCCTGATGAAAGGTCATCCATGGAACTGAAAGGAAATTATCAAACACCTAATGAGACTTCATATTTTGTGGTCTTAGGCATGTATTTAAGCTCAACAAAAAAGAGGGAACAATTTAAATCATTAGAGAATATCTACCATTTTGATCTGACATGGAGAATGTGAACCTGCTGTTCAGGTGTCATGTTCCTGAATGAGCATGTCAGGTGTGCTGAGAAAATTGTATATGTATGTGTATAGGTATATGTATCTCAAGATTTATGGTAGGGAAAAAGCCTATTGTACTGGTCTTAGATCAGTTTTCTAAATAACTCAAAGGTAATTAAAAATATGAAGGACTTGGTGTAATACATTTAATTCTATAGCGTTGTGTTTTGCCATTCTTCAGGAAATACTGAAGATAAGATGCGTGTGCTCAAGTATTCATAGTATTTTACAACTCTAGTAGAGAAATACAATGGTTATTGTCAATGGTTGGAAAATTGAATTTTTTTCATACCATGGGCTGTTGTGTCCATTATTAATGATATTTATAAAATGACATAAATATTTAGAAAATTAAGAATGTCGTATACAAAGTGACCTGTTAATAACTGCACAAAGATGAAGTCAAGGTGATGTAAGGAACTACTAGTAGTTGTGTTTCTAATGTGTAACAGTGGTAGTTCTCATGGTATTTTACAATTCTAGTTGAGAAATAGAATTTATTGTCAATGGTTGGAAAAATGAGTATTTTTCACTGTTTTAAGGACATTATATAGACATGAGAATGGTGGGATTAGACTTGAGAGAGAAAAAGCCTGAAGTTGTTAAAGCAAAAAACAAGAGTTTAAGGTGTGGTATGCTCAAAGTGGAAGAGTCTGTGAGAGCGGTTGGGCAGTTTGGAGGAAAGTGAACCTGGAGTCCAGGTACCTGAACTGGACTTCTGGGGCTGCAGTGATCAGAACACAGGGTCCACTTAGAAGAACAGGCATCAGTTGATCTTAGAGATGGTCAGTTCTGATAATGTTTATTATTAATTTAGTCATTATCTTTCTTTCCACAGGTTTCTTTGGATTGAGTTCCACAGACATGTGTCACTGATCAGTGTTCCTGAATTGTGAAACATCAGTATGTGGGCTAAGGAATACTTAGTTCCTCATGATAAATAAACGCTTGTGTGAACAGTAAATGTTCTGTGCAGTTATTCTTACTGGTAATTTAGATCTCTTAAAAAGCATTATAATAGATGGAGATTTTCACTTTGTGAACTTTGTGGAAGGTAACAAGCTATTTCCAACTAAGGTCCTCCTAGGTCTTGGCCTTGAAGGGATCTCCAGGAGTCCGTAGGAGGGATAGAGATGGTCCTCTCAGTAAATTCTGTGCCTAAGTTTCATTCCCATTATTTGGTAACCCTGCTACCATCGAACAGATGAAAATCAAAATGAATTACTGAGAAGTACTTAAAATTGCATTATTAAAGAACTGATATATACAAAGAGTGATGTAAATATGCAGTGAATACATTTTCTTTGTTTTGTTTTTAGAAACAAGGTCTTGGTATGTAGTTCAGGATGGCCTTGAGCTCACTGTCTGCCCCTGCTGCCCTCAAACTCCTGGTGATCCCATCCCCCTGCCTTAGCCTCCTGAGTGCTGGGATTACGGGTGTGGGCTGTGAATAAACATTTGTTAGCATAAAAGCACTTTGCCCTCTTCAGAATGCCCCCCTTTGCTTCAAACACACTTATCCCGTCACTGCCACTCTCCGAAGCCATTACGGAAGGCCTCTTTGTGTCTTTGAGGTATGATTAAAAATACGGTAAGTGCGGCTGGCGAGTGCCATCTAATGGAAGAGCAGGGTCACAGGGGCATTGTGTTGTGTCCCCATCCGCTTCAGTCACTTGCCTTGGCCCCATGTGGCTTCTGTGTCCCAGAGTCAAAATGACCATGCAAGCTAAACACTGGTTAAGGACAGGTAAACAGCCACAACTGTGCACCTTAGAACTCCAGAAATGCCTCAGAATAATGATGGATTAGTGTGTTAGGAGTGAATGGTAGGATTTTTAGGGGGTTAATGGCAACATGTCTTGTTGTAATTTATTTAATTTTTTAAAAAATCTTCACTAGCTTTTGATCATGCCTCATGTAGAATTGGAATGTATCTAAAAAAACAATCATTTTACTTGAGTAATGTCTGCTAATCACTAAATGGTGTAACCTTTTCAGAGCCTTTCTGTTTTTTAATTGCTGTTATTAAAGTGGTACAACAAAGAGCTCTAAAGTCAAGTTTATCCAAAGCTAGTTTTTAATCATGGATTGTTGAAAATAAGTATATCTTATCCTTTTTAACTTGTGCAGAATTCTTGAGTCACATGGGAAGAGCTGAGTAAAAATTTGTAACAGTATTCTTGATGTATGGTCTGTAATTCAAGGAAACCTGTGCTAGCCATACAGCCTGGCAGTAGGGCACTTGCCTAGTGAGTGGGAGACCCAAAGTTCGATCCTGGCACTAAGACCCCCCCCAAAAAAAACCCTAATTGTTTTCTTTTAAACAATTTTATATAACAGTATGCAAAATTAACCATAAAACATACAAGAATTAGTATATATTTACATTCTTAAAAATAGTTACTCTTGAAGTTGACGAACTCTTTTCTAAAATGAACAAACCTTTTTTCATATTCAGCCTGAATTTTCCATTGACTGTTCCTTGCCAGGAGCAGTGATGTAGTGATGACCACTCACCATCCTTTTAGGACCTAAAGATCAGTGGGCCTTTGAAATTACACTTTTTTAGCATTTCACATTTACAGGTAAGAAGTTACAGGCCCAATTTTGAAAATACATAGTAGACATGTTTCAATTAGACCATGAGATATTTACTGAACGTTTTAAGGTATATGCTGACCTTAGATTCTTGAGTCAGACCCATTTTTGGATGTAAAATGATGGGAAGATATGAAGAGTATCTTCATGCTTCAGAATAGAAAACTATCTGCACTGATGTCAGTAGTATTAATACTGGGGATCTTGATTCCCCTCCAGAGTATCAGCGAATTCCTAGTACTAAGCTCATCTGAGTATATTCATTCTGTTTTCATTGGCATATACCAAAGGATCTACTTTAAAGTAGTAAAACACAAACTGGAAAAAAAAAAACACTTCCAAATGTACCTAAATACACATAAGATGTACAGTACTGCAAATTTCAGTACAATAAAGACTTTGGAGGGCATACACACAGCAGGTAAGTGTCAACAAGTTAAGCAACAGAATCCTAAGCATTTCAAGAGTCCAAACCTTTGCAGACGAAGATGTATTAGGCAGAGGTGTTTCAGTCTCCCCCAGATGGATGCAACTGGAAATGAAACTTTTTTTCTTTGCCCTTTTCAGACAGGGTCTCCCTCTGCAGTTCAGGTTGGCTTTGAGCTCACTTGGTAGCCCAGGCTGGTCTGGAACTTGCAGTGATCCTCCTGCCTCAGCCTCCTGAGTGTGGGGATTACAGGTGTGTGCCACCACGCCCACCTTGAAAATGAAACTTTTAACTCTGCATCCTAAGGACTAAACACTTTTTGTTGTGGAGCATTAACATCTATAGGATCATAGAAATTTGGCATTCGAGAGCAAAAGGAATGCATTTTTGGTCAAAATACAGCATACACAGGATTCTGTTTATTGTTTCCTAATTGGAAAGGAACAATTGTTTTGGCCCATCATAAAATAATGTTTTGGAAAAATGTAATAATTTTATAAGTGGCTAGAAAATTGTAACTATAGAATAGTGTTGGCCTTTTGTGTCCACGTTGAATGTTACAATAACACTAGGTTTCTTGTCTCAAAAAGTTGCCGAATTAGAAATCCACCTCCTATTGGGGACTCACAGGAACCCTCTCCTCAGGGCTTTATTCTTTACTATGTTAAATTTACTAATGAAGACCTGAGCAAAATGTGGGTCAGCCAAATAATGGTACGCTTTAACAGTGGAGGGGGGAGGTTCCGCAGCCACCACTGGGCACGGTGTTTGTGTGGAAGAGCAGCTGGGGGCCAGGTGACACGATGTCTTTGTGATGTAGTCCACGAGTCTGTTGTACTGTTGCTCCGACAGTCTCTCCCGGACTCCATCCACCTGCAATCCAAACACATTCATTAGCTGCCAAACCCTTACAATAGACTTCCACAGTAAAATTACTCCTTTTTGTCCTGATACATTTGGACACGACGCCTCTTGGCTCATCTGTTACAGCCATTTGTCCAAAACAGTGCTTCATTTTATTTTCCCTCTGAGATGAGCAAGAATAACACTGTAGTTTTACCGGTATAACAAAATCTCCGCCTGAGAATATTAAGATGGTCTCCTTTGAATAAGAACCCTCAAGTTTGAAGCTGACAGTTTGATAACACTGTACTTATTAACTATTAAAACACTGTCATTGATCTTTATCAGGCTGCCCAGGAACAAAAAAAATGTCTTTTCTCTAAATCTAATCACAAATTATACTTGGCATTCTGAAATCAAAGCTCTGTTAGGCAGGCTTTGCAACCCTCAGATAAAACCTTCAGTTTAACAGAAAAGTGAAGAGCATCTCGTTCAAACCAGTGGCTCTGGGCAGAGATTAAAACATAAATGCCTTTGAACTGTAACATTTTCTGTTTTTTATAAATGCTAGGACTTAAAGCCAGAGAAAACAGAAAAACTGGGCAGAGGAAGGGGAAATTTTTATGGAAGAAAGGGAGGATGCAAGGTACATTTATGGTTCATAAACGTCTGGCTCATCTTCAGTAGAAATGAGCAGGAGAACTGAGATATACTACCTAAGTTCTTAGGGAGACTTTCTGAGAGTGCCCATCAAAGCAGCTGGAGCTATAAATTCTTCTCACCCGTGTCTTGCTGCTGTCTGTGCAGATGAGGCAGAGTGGGCAGCGTGCAGCTCAAACCACCCATCTGTGAGAAGCAAGTAGCCACTGACCTCACAGCGGTTTCTACTTAGCAAATGTCAGCAAGATCATTCTGGAGGAAATACAGTTGTTTTACTAAGGGCGTCTTAGTTCTCAAAAGAGAGGCACCATGAAGAATTTCTTTGTATTTCTGTGTAGGGCCCAGAACAATGCAGTCAAAAGTATCCAAAGATGCAAAAGCCAGTGAGATGGCAGAGGTAATAAAGGGGTCTGCTAGAGGATTCAGTCGGGCATTTGTCAGAGTTTAGATCTCATATTTTGAAGTTTGAGGAAGAAAATAGAGGCCCCCAAAGATTTAAGACAGATGAAAGTTGCGCACCAGAAGGCAGAAGCCAGAGCTCTGATATCACTTGATGGGGCCGGAATTCAGCTGGAAAGTTTTGAATACACAAAGTCTTAATTGCTCCTCCTGAACAGCAGCACAGGAAAGCCCATGTTGTGAAAGGAACCTGGCCAAGGAATAAATTGACCTTCTGACTCATTTTGAACCTCTCAGAAGGGATTTCAATAACCTGCCAGGCATATTAAGCAATTATTACCCCTAAAAATGGCTGCATTTAACCAAGAAAAGCAAACGCTGATTTAAAAAAAAAAATCTGAATCCTGCCACATTTAAATATGCTGAGTGATGTCATCTACAAATTAGTTCCTTCCAAGATTCAAAAGAGCTGTTTCCCAGCCTCTCAGGCAAAAACAATAAACTAGCGAAGCCATTTTATACAAAGCATTGAACATGCTGCTCCTGATTCTCACTGGTAGGTAGCAGGTAGGCCTCCTAACCAGCTTTACGTCTGGATGTTGGGAGGCGCAAGAGCGGGGCAACTCTGCGACCACACTGAAGACACACGGCATGAAGGGCTCACAAGCAAGTGCTCTGCAGCTTTAATTTTCTTTGGGGTGAGTGGGAGGTTTGGGTCCTGGAGTCATAGTTAAAGAGCAGCTACTGTTTCTATGAACTGAGAGGAGACACAAGGTGGAACAGGCACCAAGAAGGTGAGAAGGTGCCCACAGGTGCACTGGACAGCGCCCTCTGCACTGCTGCTGCTGTTGGGTGTAAGCTCGCTGCTTGTTTTAATGGGTGTCTCGCAGCGCTCCTGCTCTCAGTTGTCTTCCTGCCTGTGTTTTAGCCTAACCCTCTTTTATTCCTCGACATCAAAGGAAATCCTTTATTGAGTGTGGTGTCTAGAGCTTCTGTGCTTTCACCTCTAACTCAGCGATTCCACAGTCTCAACCTTGGCAACTTGCATGGGTGTTGCCTCTGGCTGTCTCAGCTGCCCCTGGAGAAAGAGGTCTCCTCCCCTCCAACAGTGATACATCATCTCAGTACCCTTCTCAAACAAGTGCAAGACAAAAGGATCACAATGAAAGACAGTTTAACAGCAAGAGATGAATCTCCACTGTCAATTTAAGATCTGAAGTATTTCCCCAGCCTACTAAGGAAAAACGACGGTCACAGAAATTCCCTGGGGTCTTGGAGGTTTCTCAGTAAGGACTAAGGACATGAAGATAATGCTACTATCTTCTGCCAAATCCTGTAACCAGATCACCACTACTTTACTGTCAACTGGATCAGAAGATTTTGGCAGATGTAAGAAATTCAGCCTGGACATCTGACCTGTTTATTCCCAAAAAGTCATCAACTCAAAGCAGCAGTGAAGTCAGTCCTGGTGCCAAGCCCCAGTTTAAAGCCTTGACTGATTATGATCCAAGAAACTAGAGAAATCTTAAGAGTTGTTGTGGTTGGCTGCTTTCCATCTCAGATAATTTTACCCAAACACTGGTGTGAGCGAGACACAGGCTCTCATATCAAGGAAGAAAATAATGAAGGAAGGAACCAGGATTGCTGTCCTCTGCTGGGGCCACTTGGTCCCAGTTGAGACCAGTAGGCTCCAGCTTGTCACTGGTCATCCCCATCCTGCCACATGGAAAAAGATGTCTGTTTTGGAGCCAGCAGTTAGGGGCCCATGGATCAGGCTACCACCTGGGAGATGGGAGAAGCCATTTTCCAGTGGCTGTTGTGCGTACCCCACTTGACAGCACCCATTCCATACCACTTTATGTTTGCCAGGAGCTACAGCCAGCAGCCAGTACATCTCGGGAGCTGTGGAGCCAGGAAGCTGGCCCAAGAGCCCCAGCACTGTCTCCAGGAAGTACTCAGTGTTACTTATGGGCAGGAAATTACTCTATGGGAAAGGAGCACTGCTGCCGAATATGATCAGAGTGCAGGACAGAGATGTACTCACAACATTTTGACCCCTGAAATCTCTTGGGTTGAGCTTGGGGAAAGGAATGGAGGGGAGAAGTTTGTCCAGCCTGCCCTTGCTTCATGATGGCCCTCACTCAACAGTCCATTCCTCTACCCACAGACCAGCTGCGGCTCCCCCAGGTCCATGCAGACCAGGCGCCTCCTCTGAGAGCAGCCGCCAGCAAGTCCTGTTGTTCCTCGCCGTTCCTGCACCAGCTCACTCACTCGGGAGCTCCACTGTCCCGTCCCACCCACTGCAGCACCCGGCCCCACGCTGCCAGCGGCCTGTGTCGCTCACACGGCCTGGGCCTGGGCTGGGAGGCCCTCCAGCCCCAGCTGGGCTCTTGCACAGGGCTTGCATGGATCTATCTTTCCAACACCCTTCCACAGTGCACCGTCCTCCCCTGCTCCCACTGCCACCATCATCCTAGACGTCTGCTCTCCAGCAGCCGCTTGTGCGTCACAGCTGTCAGCCTGTGTCCTGACCTCTCTGGCAGCTGGCTCCAGGAGCCCTGTTGTCTGAAGCGTACCTCCCCATCACAGGCCACCCTTGGCTGCTTGAGCTGCACAGTGAGCACGCGCTTCTGCTTGCTGTCCTGTGTGCAGTCGGTCTCGGTGACAGGGAAGGCCTGCTGCTGCGTGTCCTCACTAATGCTCACCACGAAGAGCACCTCTGATGTCAGCAGCAAGCACCCTTCATACTCCTGGCCTGAGCCCCTCACCAGAACCACGTCCAGGGCCATGTGGACTTCCGGTCTGCCCAGAGACTGGAGCATTTTCCTGTTTAAAAGGAGAAAAGTGAGGCTAGGAGCCAGCTTGGTAAAGACAGTTACTCATTGGTGCTCACTGCTTACAAATAACGGGGGGAACCCACACAAAGCTCCCAAGGGCAAAGGGTCATCACCCTTCTGATGATTAACTTCGCTTGAAATGTTGTCAGTTTAATTCTGGTCAACAGACCTAGTTCCTCCTAGGGACAAGGATTTTCTCCCACCAACTTGCTTTAGGCCCTTCTCTTCCATCAGAAATGATACCCCTAATTAGAATGCTGGTTCTCCAGGGAGTCCCGGCTTCACAGGCCCAGGCTTCTCAGCCATGCGCAGTCTTCCTGAGTGGTTACCATCGGTCAGAGTTCTGCAGCCAGCCCCAAACCTGGGACTAGCAGCCTGGCCCTGGCCCTCTCAGATGTCCAGCACCATCCAAAACACCAGCACCAAGAATGGGGGCTCCTCCTGGGCGCCCGCCCTGGAAGCTATTAACATACATGGTGGATGTAAACTTGAGCAAGTGTCTCCGTCATTTACCAGACATATTTGACATGGCTGTTGGGAGCCTGGTCAGCATGTCGATCACTTGGCTGATAGCGCTGTTTGGGAAGCTGAGAAAGTCCAGCTCCATGTAAAATACCTGTGGTAAGAGAAGCAAGAGAGTTTTACTAGTTGTTTCCTGGAAAACGGTTCCATGCTACAGTGACATCATCTGCTGAGAGTGCGCCATTAAATATTACAGATCCAAACTGATGGAAGGAAGTCCACAGATAATCGCTGCACATTCAATGTGAATGTGCTGCATAGACCAGTGTGGGAAGCACGGGACCCCCGAGAGCAGGCGGCCATCAACAAGAGCGTACACATCATTTATAATATACGCGTTAAAGAAGTCAAGATTACTAGTCGACTTCCTTGCTTAATAATCCAATACTTCTTCTGTATCTGTGCTGAATGGCCAGTCAAATAAAATACACAATACGCACAGATACACACAAAGGCACACGGTTTGCCTAGATACAGTATGTAAATGTTCAGTGACTTAATTCAGCTGTTAAATACGATTCCATATACATTTACGAGAGCTCTCAGGCCTCTGCTTTATTACGTGCTCTCCGGAGCCGGCACCAAATGAGGGCGCCCGGCGGCAGCCACCCAGGCCTCTGCGGAGACTCTCCAGAGCCAAAGATGGCACAGCATGTGTGCTTTCTGGGGGCTTGTAAATGTTTATAAACGAGGCACAGTCATTAGACTAAGAGTTAGTGGTTTGTAAAACCTTCAGTGTGGTAATAAAAGTTTTACAAGAATGATGGAAACCAAAAAAGCCATGTGAAGCTCTGCTCTGAGATGCTCTTATGTAAGGCCGAGTTCCCAAGCCCTGGGAAACACCACGAGGGACAACGGCACTTTCAAACTCAAAAGGATTTATGAAAGATGAGTTGCCTTTACCTCACTGGAGTCTGTAGCGAAAGGAATACTGTGTTTATTCACATGTAAGGCCTCACCGTTTGGTAAGGAAGAGTTTAACTTTCTCCCTTAGCAGCCGCAGCAGTTTTTAGTTCAGTTTCCTGTGGAGCGACGTCATTCACAGGACCGGGAGAGGTAAGGAGCGAGCAGCGGGTGCAGCAGAGGGGCTTGGCCCCCATCTGTGTGGTCTCTGTGAGGGTGCTGCTGGTGGCTCCGGGTCTCCGGCTCCCTCCCTCTTGGGCACTGCTTTCATGCCCTGCCCTGGCTGTATCCTGCCAGCCCTCTGAGGTACAGGAGGTGCAGACCCACAGACAGCACGGCCAGTGCCAGGCGCAGCGTGCTGGGCATCTGACAAGTGGGCGAGCTCTACCATGGCTGAGATGTGAGTTACTGTTTCATGCCAAAGTGATGAGGTCAGTTTAGGTAAGAAAGTAACAAGCCCAGCCATGTTTACGCGTGTTGATGTTCTCTGCAAGAGTGCAGAGGATAAGCACGGCAGGAGGTGCCTCCTCTCCTGCTGGCCACTCCCCGTGTGCACACGGATGGGTGGCGGGGCCCTCGAGCACCACCGTCCAAGCATAAGTAGTGCCACAAGCTGCAGGTCTCAACAGCCGTCTGCTTGGAGAAGGGGCTTTGAGAGTCAGATCCTGCACCTGTGCTTCCCCTGACAAGACTCAGCCTGCTGCACACAGCACAATGGGACTGCAGAGAAACCACTCCAAACCCAGAGATCGGAGCGCAAACCCAGCGCTCTCCCTCACAGAGACACTGCTGCGTACAAGGCTCTTCCTGCCTATAGCCTGTCCTTTATGGGGAACAATGTAATCATTTTTTGCTGCAATATATTCTCCGTGCTGCTGTCCACCTGTAACTGGTTACTGTTCATTGAAGTATTTTATTTTACTGTAGAGACAGGGTCTTGCTATGTAGTTCAGGTTGGCCTTCAACTCATTATATAATTCAGGCTGGCCTCAAACTCACTGTGATCCTCCTGCCTCAGCCTCTTGAGTGCTGGGATGACAGGCATGTATCACCATGTCGTGCTTTTATTAAGTATACTATAAAAAAGATTCTGTGACACAGAAACACAGACTCTAGTATGAAATTCCTAATTGAAATAACTGATTTTCTGCTGCTACAGTTTTATTACTTTTTATTAGGAGTACACTTGTACTCTGTGTAAACAAGCATACCAGACAAGAAAGAGAGCTACAATTTATCCATTATTTTCCACCCCTTTCTCTTATGTAAGAGGCCCTGGTATCACATTGCAAATCAATAGTAAAGTCCCAGGGCCCAATTTCCCACCTCCTTACCGTAGCCAGTCTGTGACACAAGCTCAGCAGCTCCTCCGATGGGCTTTGTGAACACCCCCATGATCCCTTTCCCCACACCCGAGATAACGCCCTTGGCCTTGTGTCCTGCTGAAGCCTGGGCCTCAGATGTCTTCTGGAAGTTCTGCATTGGCTGATCGACTATTCCAGCAATTGCACCTGAAATAACAAAAGCCCTTGTGAATGACAGAGGCTTAAAATCCTCAGAAAATGAAACCCCAATCTGGATCCTGATAGAAACGAGACCCCACACGGAACCAGACCAGACCTTCTGACACGAGAGAAGTCTTTATTGGGGGGAGTGGCGCAGTGGGGTAGCAGGCCGCCTCGCGGACCAAGGTAGCGGAGAGCTGAGCAAAGCATGGGCTTTTAAACTCTTGCTCAGGGTGGGTGTCGGCAGGCCAGAATAGCCTGAGCAGGGGTGGGATGGGGGTGGTGGGGGTGTCCGTTGGTCAGAACAGTCCGAGCAGGGTGGGTTGGGCCAGAACAACCCAAACAAGGTGAGCTGTTTGTCAGAGTCCTGCCAAAGCGGATGAGGGTAGGTTTGGCTTTTGTGGCTGAGGGGAACTGAAGTGGAACAGGTAAGGGAAGGAGAGAAATATTGAGAGTTAAAGTTTCCTCACGAAGGGGGCTGGCTGCCTTGTGAGTTATCAGATCCCAGCTTTATCTGGATTGAAAATGAATCCCTGCCCTCATGATAAAATTTTTAACTATACATTTACCACAATTAGCTAGGTACACTGAAGTTGCTTATGTGAGACATTTATTTACCAAAACAGTGTTCAGGATTTGTGAAGTTTACCAAACATCAGACTGTGCCTTAGCTTTGCCCATTTGCCTGTGCTCAGAAATCAGGTCACACCTCTGCGGAGAAGCAGGCCTCAGGGGGAGAGTAAGCTGGTGCGGCCATCAGACTTTCAGTCCATTTGGGGGCAAAAAGGGAAAAGGTAGCACCTTTCTATGTTCTTGCTTTCAGTAATGACAATTATTTAATAATCATTCAGTATGCTCGACATATTTGGTTACTTAAGGCAGGTAACAATTGATGTGGTCCTTATTTCTCTTACGCTTATTATTTTTTTTTTTTTGTGGTACCGGGGATCGAACTCAGGACCTTGCACTTGCCAGGCAGGTGCTTATGCCACTGAGCTGTATCCCCAGCCCTGCTCAGGCTATCTAGAGAGGCTGCTTACTGGAGAGGCTGTAGACTGGGCAGAGAGCTTCCCTGCATGAGATCACTTACTCTTCATAATACTGGGAGCTCGGCACTGCCTTATCACTTTCTAGAAGACACCGAGGCACAAAGTTAAGGAGTTTCCCCAAGGTCACACAGCTGTTAAGTGGCTGTGTCTGAATTTGAATCCAGCAATCCTGAGCCGGAACCTAGCTCCTAGCTGTCAAGCTATGCAAGCATGATTGAAATGTATGATGAATGTCTAAATGTGTATTTTTACTTTTATTTTTATTATAGTAAGAGCCACACTGTCCCCTTAAAATACCACTCTTGCTTAAATATGCTTGGCCCGCCCCTCCGGCTGGATTCCGCTTTCCTTAGGGTCTTCAGGTGCGTTGTCACGGCTCCTCGATGTCCTGAGTGGATTCACTCTGATTTTGGCAGGAGCCCGGAGCTGCGTGGTGCCAGGTCTGGCGAATAAGGCAGCTGAGGGCACACTTAACGTTTTTATGAGTCCGTCTTTCCGGTGGGTGGTGCTCAGCAGCAACATTCCCTGTGTTTTTGATCACATGGCTTAAAGACAGGAGAAAGGACCCTGAGAACTGCTTCAGAAAGAGGCAAGAACGCCGGGCTAATGCGTTCAAAGTGAGAAGACGTATTCTGAGGGGGAGTAATAGCCAAGTGTCCGTAACTGTAGTAAATTTCTGGAATTTAAACACCCGCTCTATCTTTTGATCAGACCGTGTATTCACTCGTCCCATGTATAAAACAGGCTGTTGGCCAATTTTAGAAAACTTCTTCTCTCCCACTTTAATTGAGGTTTGGGCACCCACTCTTCACCTCAGAATGGCTCCAACAACTGTGTCATTGATTTGTTCTACCAGCTTTGCACTGGGGCCACTGCTTTTCATCCTGGGCCTGACGAAGGTGTCTCCACAGCAAAGGACGCCTGGGCCACTGCTCTGCATACGTCCTTCTTGCTCCTTTTACCTCGAGGGCCAGTGATGAGACTGAGAAAAGGCCTTGCTAGGCTTTGTCTTCGTGATGGAGCAGGGGCTTTCCTGAGAGTAAAAATTTCTTTACCATTCTAGGTAGAATTTCTTGTTTTCAACCCAGACTCGGTAGGACGTACAAAAACGCAGTGCATGGGTGGAGATTTTAGTACCATCAAATCCTATTACTCCAAGTGGCAGCAACTGAGAACTTTTGAGATGTCTAGGTTTCAGCTATTTACCTGCTAATTTCAAGCAATAGTCCATGAACAGACCCAGTAGAACAAAGGCTCATTCCTTTAGGTCACATGTAAAGGAAATATCCAAGGGTTCCCATTCTCTACGCTTTGATAGTCATCTAAATTTAAAAACTGACAGAGTAAGAAAAGGCTGAGGTGACAGTTGTGTCTCCCAGGCCGGAGTACTCCACCTACACTGCCTACAGGAACGCCGGGCTGGGGATAGGCAGCTGCCCCTGGCCGCCTTGGCTCTCCGGGGAGAGGGTCACCCAGAACCTCAGGCGGCTGGGCTGGCCTCTGGGCTGGGAGGACCCCTCACTTGGTCAGAGGTCAAGGGAGTGGACCCTGTGGTCTCCCCCTATCAGATGAGGGGTCAGAGGAGCTACACCAGGAGCGCAGGGGAGGCAGGAGCTCTGGGTCCTTTCTTCCTCGTGTCATAGCAAGTAGTTCCAAGCAAGCAGCATCAGATGAAAGATGCAGTTTTTCTCATTTCATGATTTGATTTCTCTGAAAGGTCTCCATGTGTGCATGAAAATGGGTAAATAATTATATATATATATATATATATATATAATTAAATTATTGCCATTATTTCTGTTAGACACTTTTTTCAATGTACCTTCTCAAATTGATGGGGAGGGCAGGCGTGGTGGCGCACACCTGTAATCCCAGCACTCAGAAGGCTGAGGCAGGAGGATCACTGTGAGTTTGAGGCCAGCCTCTGCTACATAGAGAGACCCTGTCTTAAAACAAAAGCCAAAACAAAACAAATCAGGGAGGTTGGCTACCTCATTCAAAACTGCCACTTCCTTTCCTGCGGCAGCCCCCGCCCTACAGGAACCCTGCAGCATAAGCACCCATGAGGGTCCGGCCCGCAGGGCAGGGTGGGAGCCGCCCCGCGCTTCAGCACCAACAGCGTCCTGTGAGAGCTGCCCTCGATCTTCCTCCTCCCCGTCGCTGGCCACGGCAAAGAGGCTCCAGGGGCCGTGGCCTTGGTTGCTTTGATAGACAAACTACTGGAGCAGCCAGGAAAGTGGGAAGCCTGAGCCCCCTGACAAGGTGTTAGAGTCTATCAGGTAGAGAAGGAGCTTTCGGGTCACTGGGCCAAGAGCAGAACCAGAGCCTGGAAGGGCAAAAAGCTGGCCTGTCACACATGCCAACACCCCTGCTCACCGGGTGCAACTGTCTCCTTCTCTGCACTAACAGGTAGCAAATGGGGGGCGAGGAGAGAAGCGGCGCTGCTCCGCCCCCTGCATGCCTGCTGAGGGTGAGGGCACCCCTTTGCCTGGAGCCGTACAGTGTGATCCAGCTAAGTCCTACAGCTGGGAAGTTATTTACTGTCACAGACTCAAGCTCTGCTCTAATGCTTTAAGTAGTGGAAGCTGATCTCAAGACTCTGCTGGCGTCAGGCCCATGGGGTGGGGCGGTGGCCACATGGACAGGGCTGCGATGTGATGCAGGCAGCGGAGGAGGGGCCTGGCGGTGGGGCAGAGCCCGGGAGAGCCCTGGAGGGGTGTTAGGGGGCACTGTGCTGCGCCTTCAGTCAGGGAGGGCCCGGAGAAGCGAGGGACGGCGGGGCGGCCTCGCTGCTGCTGTGACTGGCTGCAGGCCGCAGGCGTGGACCCCTGGGCATGGATGCCCTGTGGTGCCAGCCCGCTGACTCTGAGGTAGAATTTTATTTTGGGCCTGCTTCTGTTACGAGAGCAGAAGTGCAGGCTGCAGCTGGGACACTATGCTATGGCTCAAAATTCCAGACACAAGGGACACCCACAGGGTGTTGTCACTGCAGCTTGAGGCAACTCTTGTAACCAGGACAGATGTGCAAACTGAGAAAGAAATATTTGGGTCTGTCCCGCTGAAATTCTACTTAACCCCGAGGGCCGACCCGAGCCACCAAGGAGGGGTGTACTTTGTTGGGATGCCGAGAGAGTCTCAAAGTCCCCCAAGTGGCACTCTGGCATCCGGAGGAGCCCGCCCAGGGCGCCCTGTCCCTCACGCCCTTGCCGCGAACGCAGCATCTCATCGTTCTTGTCACCTTCGCAGGTGGTCAGAAGTCCGCTTCTGTGAGGGTCTTTAGCTGCAACTGTTGTGGCCTTGATGTCCTGAATTGATTCAAAATGTTGACCTGTCATGGTTATCCGGGCATGGAGGCGAGGCGAAGTCACACGATGCCAGGCCTGGCACGTCAGACGCATGAGGACACATGCTTGCATGAGGCCGCCCTTCCCCTGGATGGCACCCAGCAACGGCATTCCCTGATTCTAATCACGCTGCTGATTTTCTCCAAGTATCTCCAACCTGACTTCTCCCTTACTCAGCCACGCTGAATCCTCTTTTAATCGTATGTGGTAAGGGTACAAAACGGGGTTTCCAGAACTGCTTTAGGACGTGGCCAGAGCGATGGGAACAAGGACCGTGGGACAGGCAGGTGGGACCAACGGGGAGTGCTCTGAAGGGCATTACTGGCCATGCATTCTACCGCAGTCAGGTTCCATGGGCACAGCGAGCACAGTGAAGCTCACAGCTCAGTGACTTCCCACCCTGTCAGCGGAAACCATGCCCTCAGGGTGACCTCAGCAGTGCAGATTTGGGGGTCCTCACCTGGCTCACCCCTACCAGTAGGCGACAGCGGAAGCTGAGCAGTGGCTGCGGGTAGTTAGCGAATAGAGTCCTTGGGCTGGATGGGAGTCAGGAAGAGGGGAAAACAGCCGCACACCTGCAGCTCAGGTAGCTTTGCACTGGGAAGTCCAGGAGGAGCTTGGCTGGGGGAAGGAAGCTGTCATGCCCAACGTAGAGGGCACTTAGGCCTATAATCCCTAGAAGAAAAATATCCTAAAGTCCCAGAATGACGGCCTTGAAGGTCCCAAAATAACCTCACTGTCACTTTCTTTGGGTACAGCAACTTAATTCATTAGACTAAAGCAAGAATGTGCTTGCCGTTTCTTAAATGCCCCTTCTTAGTGGGACACTTCTCAGAACCACACGTTCCCTACGGTTTTTTGCTACCATGAAAAATATGACAGGTTTTGTCTGCCCAGCACCCCTCGGTAATTCCATTAATGGTATCACCAGCTCCAGTTTAGACAACGGAAACCAGGGTCAGAGGAGAACCTGCCCAACACCATGAGGACCAGCCTGGGGCCCGGGGCCCTGAGCGGCGCGGCCCCCCACGCGCTGCCTCCAGAGCAGCCCCAGCCGCCTGCAGCTTGCTCCCTTGCCCGGCGGGCCGCCAGCTTCCCCATCTCCACGCATTATCAAGTGGCAGCGCCCCGTTGCGCTCACCGTTAGTGCGTCAGTAATTCGCAGCAACCTCACCTACTCTTGTAACAGTTTCCTGCCTCCTCTCGTCGCCGTGGCTGGCTGAGCCGCTGCAGAGAGCGGAAGGCAGGGCGAGGATGAAGACTTTCAAGTTCATCTTTTCTCCCCTGCGCAATGCCCTGCTTTGGTCACTTCGATCTCCGTAGGCTGCACTCCCTCAGATGCGTGCAAGGGAGGCTGCCAAGCAGTACAGTTTCACATTTCTTTGCAAGCAAATAAACAAAATTACCCTGGAAATCCTGCACTGTCCTTTCAGCTCTGAGGCTTTCATTTTAATAGACTTTTTCAGAGCAATATATTTTCAAATATTTGTAACATTTTGAAATATCCATAGTGATCTTCACCTTTAACCGCACCATTCAGCTGCTTAACAAATAATAATCACTCTGAGCCAGGCTGATGGCAAAATAAATAGACACATGAAAAGAGAAGCAGGCTCCTCACCGGGGTTTACATGACCTGTGCACGTCCTTCCAGTGCTGTGTGAGTAGGGAGTGGGGTGAGGGCTTCAGGAGTGCGGCCTGTCACCCACTTTCAAAAGTGAAAGCTGAACGCTGCTGTCCTTGTGTGGACATCACTATGCCGAGGCCTGTGCTCCATCTCTTGTAGAAGCAGAGGAAGGCAGGGCATGGCATCCGCACAGGCTGGCTTTCTCTTGCAAGCCGTGGATGACCCTGTCATGGCTACACGGTGGCTCTGGGAAATGGGATCCTGTCCCAGGGTCCTGTGGATGCACTGTAGGCAACGGGGTGAGTCCTTCTGAGTTTCCTCGTCCACAGAAAGGAGGTGAACTTCACAGCCGTGGTCAGGGAAAAGACAAAGCGAAGGCCCTGGGAGAGCCCAGAGCCCCGTGCAGACACCCGCCGCCCGCAGCCTCTTACCGAGCAGGCTGATGCCCAGCCGGGAGAGGCCCTGCCGCAGCCCCTCGCCGAGGCTCTCCGGGAGCTGCCGCCGCCACTCCTCCTGGCGGTTGTAGTGCTCCTCGTCCAGCGAGAGCCGGTCCATGTTCCGGGCCAGGCTGGTGGCCAAGTTGGTGATGGACGTGAGGGTGCCTGAGGACAGAAGTGCACAGGGTTGGCCTCCTAGTCACACGCATGACAGGTCCCAGAGCTGTGGCCTGTAGGTCTGCTGGGGGTGGGGGTGTGAGAAGAGGCAGCACTTAGGTCCCTTGTGGGCATGGCCAGTGGGGAGGGATGGAGCCTTAAGAAAATGAGGTGAAGATTAAAGTACCAATTTCTGTGGCCAGGGAGAGGCCTAGAGTTTCACAGCCTCCCTATTGTTTGATTGTCAAGACTTGTTAAAGAGTCGTGAAGTCCTGAGGCCCAGCTTTGAAGGCTAAAATTTGCCTGCTCTGCTTTTAAGGGTTGTGTTCCTAATTTCTTAGATAGATTATGAGGAAATATTTCACTTTAGGAATAATATTTATCTTATTATTTTATTTTAATAATGGGAGACACTAAACTTTATCATTTGATGTTCTGAAGAAATAGTTATTATGCCCACAGAGATTATGTGCAATTTTGATTCAGGATCTTAATTGAGAAGAAGCAAGAGGGGCACTGGGTGTGGTGGCGCACACCTGTAATCCCAGCACTTGCGAGGCTGAGGCAGGAGGATTGTTGCAAGTTCGAGACCAGCCGGGGCTACAAAGTGAGCTCAAGGCCAACCTCAACTGCATAGCAAGACGCTGTCAAAAGAAAAAAGAAATGAAAAGCAGGAGGAGAACAGAAGGAGCAAGGCCACCACTCTGCCTGGGCTTCAGATGGAAGCGGCTTTGGCCACCTGCTCAGAGCAGTCCTCGCTCTCCAGCAGGCCCACGTTTATCTCAGTAAACAGAAGTGGAGGGCGGCGTGGGCACGCCCTGCCGTGACAAACTCCTGCTGTCAGACATCTAGTTTGAAGAAGAAACGGTAGATGACGTTTCTGTAGCTGTGTCTTTACCGGTGCTCTGAAAGGAACAGCACGCACACGCGCACATGCGTGCACACACACAACCCTCCACACCCACAATGCAAACAGATTTTGCTAAGAGAAGAGAACCAGTGTTTAGGAAAAAACCCTCAGTGACTCAGAACGCTAAAATGACTGCTGAGGTTCAATTTAGCAGGTGTTGGTTGTTGCATTTTAGAATAAAAACAACAGAACCACAGAGATTCCAGTGTCAAGAGTGAGAAGCCCACTAGGGACTCATCTGGTGAGGCTGAGCCTGGCTCCCAGGGCCCCGTGCACGTCCTTCTCATTGTCTGTGGAATTTGTTTTGATTGCTCTGGCTGTTCTCTGAACAGCCCCAACCCAGGCACTCCCCCTGCTCTCTATGGATCATGGATTCTCATATTTCAAGTTCAAGTCTTCTTTTGAGGCCTTCTAGAGACTTCCACAATCTGCCCACTCATAAGGGAGTGCGGTGCTTCTGCAGTAAAATGCCTTTTATGGGGAAGGAGACCTTTGCCTTGCTTTCCCTGCCCCCTGCCGAGAAGAAAAGGGGACTCAGATGGCCCTTGTTAGTTCCCGAATCACTGCCAGCCTGACCAAAATATCACCAAGCAAGCTCACGGGTGAAACGGAAACATTCTCCTGGTAGGGAGAAGTTTGCCCTCGGTACCTGGTGACCTGTCGAGCCACAAGATGGCACTGTTTACGTACCGTGCTAGAGGAAAGTTGGCCTGTTCACCTTTAAGTCAGCTTCCATGTCAAAACGTGTCCATATCCTTAAGAAAGTTATGACAACTGTATCTACATTAAAAAAATATGATGAAGCAATGAAGTGTAGGATTTCTGATGTTTAGCAGAAATCCTGAACACCTTTAATATTTCTGTATTTATCACATGGAATAACAGTTGAGCCAATCCTTGTTTTCCCATTGGGAGGTTTAAAATTCTAAAGTTTCTGAAACATTTTCACACACTACCAGTAAGCAGTGATCTGTTTAAAACATAAGACATTATATATGAGCTTTGTTCCAAGCCACTATTTCACTGCAAGCTAACAAGCCAAACAAAGCTAGAGGCAATGTGCATGCATTCAGATCTTCAACACGTTCTTTACAGAGAAAATGTGTAACAGGCAAGGAAAGAAATGAAGGCATTAGCACAAGGAACAGCATAGCTACCTTTGGAAATGTGCTTCACAAAGGATGTGGTCCCTCGGGAAACGCCGCTCACAAAGGCGCCAGGGCCCCGGGTCAGCCCCTCGTAGGGCAGCCTGAAGAAGTCAGCAACACCGGTCCCCACGCTTCGCACCAGACTCGCAGGACTGCCGAGGATCTCCAGGGATCCAACCACCCAGCCTGCAACGGGCCGGAGGGAGGGTTACAGAAGCCTGGTCTGTGCACTTTCACCACTTGTAACAAGCAGCCCAGTTTCCCTGTGATTCATTTTGCACACTAGCATTGTGAATGTAATAAGCTTCTTCAGAGTCAAATACGGGAAGTAACTCATTCACTGTGAATTCATAAATAGTGAACTTTCATACATTATAAATCAAAGCAATCCTCTGGCAGCCTCACAAATGGCTTTAATATGACTTCTTTGCCAAGCTTTGTGCACTGTGGCAACAGGGACCCATGTGCTGGGGACACTTCCTCCGGCCCCAGGCAGGTGCACATGGGCAGGCTGGGGGAGCAGGGGGCAGTGGGCAGCACCAGGAGAAGCTGAGTGGCCGGGGGAGAGGCCAGATGCTAAATGGAGTGCTGCAGAGGGGATGCAAACTTCTGACAAGGAGAGAGGAGTTATTTTTAATCTTTCCCAATCCTACCAAGTTGAGTGCTTCCCTTTGGAGCAGAGCTAGAGCCAGACAAATGCCTCCCCTTCAGCCCCAGCTTTGGTTGTATAAACACCAGTGACAGGGACACACTGATTGGGTTAGTGTGAGGGGAGTGTTCCCTGTCATGTCCCAGGGGGCAGCTGTGGATCTGGTTTCCTATTTAAGCTTGGGCTTGCCAGGAGCCAGCCTGCTCAGGGGCCTGATTACAGTCTGTGCCTCGTGGGAATGTGGCTGCCTGGCCCCTCCTGTGGGCTGGGAGCCCAGGGACTGCAGGGCAGGCAGAGGCGAAGGGCCAAGGAGAGGAGGAGTCTGAAAAGGCAACTTCCTCCGGGAATCCACTGACCTCCTCCTCCTTGTGCTGGGCCCGTTAGTGCTGAGGCCACGGGGACCAGCCCTGTGTGGGGACCACTGTCTCTCAGCAGCTAGCCTCTGGAAGACAGTCCTGTGGCAGGCGTCCTTAGTCCGGGAACTGACCTGAAAGGATCTGGAAGGTGCTACTGCAAGAGCTAGGCCAGGGTCCTGAAGGGTCCCCAGCCCCAACCCAGGCAAAGAAGGGCTTTCTGCAAGGAGCTGCAAGAAGGCAGGGTGCTGCAGGAAGTTATAGAATGTTCTCCCTTCTCTGGAGGTTAAAAAACAACAGATTTCCTTCAGCCTGGAATTAATGTGAGGTTCCACCTGAAGACAGGAACCTTTTCTCTAAAGACTCAACATTTAAATAAAACAGGACCACTCTTTCTAAGAAAGCCCTCTCAGAGGCATCCCTGGCAGGGCAGCACAAGGGCACACAGTGAGAAGGCCCTAGCCATGGCTCCAGACCCCGCCTGGCTGAAGGCTGGCTTGGGATCCTCTGGGTTATGACTACTGACATCTACAGCCACTGGCTGAGGGCAGGGCTATCTGTGGACCAGAGCTGCATCCTAGTAGCATCTACACTGGCCAGCAAAGGGCAGAAAGTACCCGAGGATGGCCTTCTCTAATTATTTTCCTCCAAAAGTGAGCACAATCACTTCTCTGTATCCACAGAGGATTGGATCCAGGACCCCCACAGCTACCAGTGTCTCGGGACGCTCAAGTCCTTCCTCAAGAACAATGTAGCGTCCAACTGCGCATATCCTCACATACTTTAAACCACCTCTGGATCACCTACAGTGTCAGTGCTGTGTCATTAGTTCTACATTATATTTTTTAAGGGAATGGTGACAAGAAAAAAGTCTGTACATGTTCAATATAGACAAAATTCTTTTTCCAAATACTTTTGATGTACAGTTGGTTGAACCCACAGATGCGGGTCCTACAGGTACGGACAGTGTATCTCTTGTGTTCAGTTGTTAGGAAAGATTTCTGACAAAGGAAGGGCCTGTCTGACTTCCTGTTGAATGAAACTTCTAGGTAGATAGGGACCTCAGGAATTCCCAAACTCATATTCATTTCTCACTATCATTAACTATTTCAGAAACCTCTTCCAATGACTCTACCAACTTTCTGGAAGTGAGGTCAGGTGTTTGTGGTCACTGCCAGGTGCCATCTCTTCGAGTCCAGTGGGTGATTGCTGCCCACGTGAGATGCCGGTGCCACCTGCTCACTCCCAAGCAGCCCTCCCCTCCTCCGTATGAATGCTGCTGTGTTCTCTTAAGACTTCTCGCCTTCTGTCTGTCTTTCCATTTGCTATTCCTTCAATTACTACTTTTTTGCAGAAGGGTCTTCAGATTGACCACAGATTCTTTTTTTTTTAGTTCAGATAGACGCTCTAGTAGGGAGGTAAGGATTGTCCCAAGGACAGTCAGAGACTTTTAGGGACAGAGTTTACAACAGGCTCTAAAAACTTGGCTCTCGGTTAGAATTTCTTGTCTTTGTATATAGTGAAGTTGGGACAGCAAGAGGATTTTTAGATGAATTACTAAAAATCCAAACAGAATGTTCTTGTGAAAGCTCATTAAAAACACAAAACAAAGAAATCACTTTTAGCACACAGGCTTCAGGGCCATGGCCACTCAGGGCCACAGGTGGAGTTTCTCTTCCAGCTCATCACACAGCTGGGTGCTTCCAGCACCTTGGCACCATGTGGTGACCGGATGGAACCTTATTCCTCCCCTGGCCTCAGATCAGAGCTCAGCAACCTACATATCTCCTTCTCATGTTAAAAGTAAAGTTGCCTAAAAGGGTACATTTCTAGGATGGTTTGTAAATATACCCATCTATTAAATTTGAAATGTTAACTGCTTATTTTTAAATGACTTCTTAGCAGGAGGGAAGCATTTTCTTCATTGTGCAAACTATCAAAACAGCAGGTCTGGCAGGGCCCTCTCTCCGATCTTGTCATTTTCTTTTATAAAAGTCTGGATAGCTCTATCGACTCTATGAATTTCATTATGGAGGAAATACAATCTTACCAAAAGGGCAGTTACAGGCACCTTATCAATGATAACATGGATTTTTTTTTTTTTTGTGGCTACAATCTGAATCATCTATGGGAATGCATTCGCCAAGTGCAAGATCACAAAGAGCAGAACAGATTTTCGCCCTTGTCAGTTTCAGAAACTCAGACATCCATGTTCCTTCCTGGAGGGTGCTGATAAGACCAACAGCTCTAGGTGGTGGTCTCTGCTGAAGTTTGGGACCATGAAGGCCAGACTATCAAAGTAAGCCTGTTTTAGAGGGAACTTAGCTCAGGAACACGTATTTTGATGCCCATTACTATACAGTACTCTGAGAGCACATGTTCACTAATATTCAATCTTTAATACACAGTACTCCCCATATAAGATCTTGTATACTTATTAAATCACGCTTTGCAGAGTTCCAGCCAGACTGGAAAGGGAAGCCTTACCTCTCCCCCTTAGCCCTGAGAAACAGTAGCCCTCTGCCTGCAGGAGGCCACCTACCTAGCGGAGAGGGTGGGAAGGATGAGCAGGGTCCTTTTTCCTCTTGAGCTCAGGTCTGTGTAGAGGCTGAGACACCAACAGCCTTCTCTTTGAGCTGTCTAGACAGTGGTGCTGCTCAGGCTCTGCAGAGCACTCTTTGTGCATCTGAGGAGCACACAAATCCTCTGGATTTCTCACCTACAGCTATTCATGAACAGCAATGAAGAAAACTAATACCCTAGAACTGGATTTTTCTTAGTCACTGGAGCTGAAGACCTGGAATAGTTTTCCTGGGTGTACTGGTGTGCTAAGAAAGTCTTATGCCTGCAAGGTGCTAAAAATGTTTGCTAAACTGAATTAAGTTCTAAGTAATATTAACAGCTAAAATTTTACAACTTGAATATTCATTAAATGCCAAGCAAAACGCTGGACGCTTGACATATGATCCTCTCAACAATCATAAAACCCACTTGCTAAATGGGACACGAAACTCTAAGGCTTCAATAACTTGCCCAAAACCCTATATCAAACAGTGGCAGAGTCTAGACTTAGATCCAGTTTTGCTTAATTGTGAAGCCTGTGTGCACCAGTGTCCGCCCACTGCTGCCTTACGATAACCTTGTCACAGATAAGGCATGTGACTTTTGCTCAGGCTCCAGCTCACTGCAGACTCTTAGCTTGTGTCCTCACCTGCTCTAAAAAGAGCTCCTGCAGCGTAGTGCATGGCCAGGGCGTGCACAAGCTGCCTCGCGGTGGTGAAGATGGGTCCTCTCTCAAACACGGAGAAGGAGAGGGGAGTGTGGTCGGAGGCTATGTACAGCTTGAGGGAAGCATGGATGCTGACAAGTAGGTTCACTGGCTGTATCACCAGTTTCCGTAACTTCACTGGGTTCACCAAGGCCCTGGCATGCTGTTGCACCTGCACAGGTAGCACCTCGGCACCCGCACGGAGCTGGGAGGCGTGACCAGCTGGCTTGCTGGGAGGAAGGTAGGTGTCAAACAGAGTTTTTATGTAGTACACAAATGTGTCTTCCACATATAACCGGGCAGGTTTCAGTTCAAAACTGAGCTCACTGACATTGAGTAGGAAGCTCTTGCCCTCAGTTAAAGTGATACAAAGTTTGATGAAGCAATTCTCCTTGTACTTCTCCAAATCTCTGCTGGAGACAAGGAGATTTGACACTTTGGGACACTGGGTTGGGTCTGCTTTTTCTTCCTGACAGACCAAGACAGCAAAATGGAAATTTGACTTGTTATAAAGCTGGTTGTCTAACTGCAGGTCCCCACAGTAGATCTCCATAGTGTAAAGATGGAAGAGTGCCACAGTGGGCTCTTCTCCGGGAAAGGCACCAGCCACAGGGGCCATGTGGAGATAAACATTGTCCAGAGTGAGCCTCAGAAGCTCAGAAGATGCTCTGTGGTGGGTGAGGTCATCGGACACTGCCAGGCTGAATTGAGTGATGAATACGTTGAAGGTAACTATCTTCTCCAGAGTTCTAGAGGAGACAGAGAAGAGAATGTTAGTCTCTCTCCTACTTTCCGTTCTAATACCAGTGTCTGATTAAACACCTCCTGATGGGATCTCAGATTCTCATAAGAAACAAATGAGAACTCAACTTGTGTTTTGGATAGAGCCAGGCACACTCTAACAGTACTGGGAAACGTTCCCAACGGGACTATTACAAGTCCTTGTCACGTTTCTGTAGTGTATCCTTTGTCCATACCAGATTGTTTACTTCCAATCTTTCTAGTTTGTATACTAATCCTTTGTCATGATTATCACAAGGCAGAAAGATAAATACCTGAGACTTCTTGAGTTGAAATAGTGAGGCAGGCAAAAGAGAGGCCAGCAGGAACCCCAGCATCACCACATCCCACTAGCACTCCTGGCTCCTGGTCTCCTTTCCAGAGCTGTCCCCCTGTGCATTTCCTCAGGGACCCTCCAAAGTGCCCAGTACCACTCAGCGCTCACTCGCTCTGGGCCATCACTACAGTGCCACCCTCCTTCCTACACCATCCTTCTCTTCACTGCCAGCAGCTTGTAAACGTGCTGATCTCTCTCATCCTAGAAAACTCCTCTTGTAACTCCACTTTCTTCAGCAGCCACTACTTTTCTGATGCTTTTATACAAAAACTCCAAAGTGTTTCCTATACACATTACCTCCTACTCCTCTCCTTCCTTTCTCTCTGACTTGCATGCAGGCCTTGGGCCCCTTACCAGTTTGGTAAGGTAACTCTCCAAGGTCACCAGTGACTTCCATTTGGCTAAGGTAAAAGCTGGACTTTGAGGGCTTTATTTCCTCAAGGTACTGATAGCATTTGGCAATGTTAGCAGCTCCTTCCTCTTGGACACACTTTCGTGACATGTTTGTGCTCAGATCTTCTTTCTCTGATTGCTTGTTCTCAGTCATTGATGTGAATCCCTTCTCTCCCAGACCCCTGAAACTGACAGTGGCTCAGTCTTGCAGATCTTCGTGTCACCATCTCCACTGGCCTTCTTGGGGCGTCAGTCAGGCTAGTGGCTTGAAATACCACCTATGCACTGATGCCTAGAACTCCCTCTGAATTCCAACCCACTGTATCTAGCTGTCTAGCCATATGGTTACTAGTATGTCTGTGTTATGGTTGATACAGTGTGTCAACTTGGGGAATCTAGAGGTTTAGCTGAGTGACTCAGGAGGAAGGCAGAGTGCTTGCTTTGTAAACATCCTGAGCCTGTGGGAGTGGAGGGCATGGAGGTTATGTGAGAGCTACATGCCCCCTGGGTGGGGGTAGGTTGTTTACAATGTAAGGGAGAAAAGGAGGCTGCTTGCAGCCATTCTTCCCTTTTGCTTTGGTGGTTTTTGCTCTGTTCTGCTGCCCTGAACAGTTTGCCTTCTGCTTTGCGCCACTCTGCCTCTGAACCAGCCAAATATGGACTGAAACCTCTATAAACTGTAAGCTAAATAAACCTTTCCTTCCTTCATTTTGGGCTTTGGGTATTTTGTCTCAGCAGTGAGAGAAAAGTAACCAAGACAGTCTGCATGCCACATCAGCCCCTATGGCTGTAATCCAACTCCTGACTTTACCCTCTAACCTACACACAGTCACAGTCTTTCCCATCTCAGTTAATGGCAACCACATCCCACCAGTTGCTACAAAGAAAAGAAGAGAGAGAAAAGGAATTTTTTTTTTCACTTTGTACTTCAGGCTGTGTTTGAACTCAGTCTGTAGCCCAGGCTGGCTTCAAACTCACTGTGATCCTTCTGCCTCAGCCTGTTGAATGCTGGGATTACAGGTGCGCGCCACCACACCCAGCCCAGACCCCAAATTTTTAAGTCACCCTAGATGGCTCTATTTTAAACTCTTCTTCAATCTATCTGGAAAATCCCACTGGCTTCCTCATCGCGTGTGGGATATGATTGTATTACCACTTCTACTAAGATCACAGTGGTCTAAGCCAGCGTGAATAACCCTGATAATCTGCTGCTCTTCTTAACGGTCTTCCTGCTTGCTTACACAGTTACTTCGCTCCTCCGCATCAACAAGGTCATATAGAACTTCTCTGCTTACAGTGCTCCAGGAACTTCCTCATTGCACTTGAATTAAACAATGGCCTACAAGGCCCCACACTGTGTGCCTCCCTCCTTCCTGCCCATGTACCTCTGGCCTCATGCACCACGATTTTCACCTTCATCCATGCCACTGGGCCCCTTCCCTTGCCCTGCCCGCTACTTCGTCAGGCATGCTGCCCCAGGCCTTGGCCGGCAGGGCCTGTGTTCAGGGCGTGTGCTTCTCAGAAGGTCACATTCCTAACTACCCTGCTGCTTTCAAGGCCCTATTCAGATGGCAGTTTTTCTGTAAGGCTTCCCTATACTAGTTTCCTTAAAACTATACTGTCCGTGACACTCCTGGCCCTCTTACTAAGCTCTGGTTTTATCATTGTAGAATGATAACCCGCTACTGTACCCTAATGTTTCCTTTTTTATTGTGTGCATTCTCTATCACAATCTCTTCCCCATTCCATGTCTACGAGAAAGTAATTTCATGAGCTGGGGGTTTGATTTATTTAACTATGTACTTATTTATTCACTCACTTAAGGGCTGGAGTTCTGATCGTTTTATTCATAGATATATCTACATGCTTGCACCTGATATCAGTACACACTTGAAAAATATCTGAATATATGAATCAAAGAAGTATAATTAAATACCTGAATTGCTCTTACTGTTCCTCCCAATGCTTATTAAGTTGTGGGTACTGTCATTAAGATTTATGTCCCAGAAAAAATTTTTCTAAAATTGTTGCATAGGCTTGAAATTTTGTACAATTTAAAATTTGGTCATTAATTTTGTTATACTATTAATTTGTTTTACAAAAACTCATGGGCCAAGAAAACATTCTATCTAATATTGTTTGAAGTATAATTCAAATTAGCAGGGTCCAAACTAGTGAGTTCTTAGCCATACATGAGAAGCGAGGAACATTTTTTTAAAAAAGGGCTTAAGACAAATGCATGAAAGCATTGTTATTACTTTATGTTTTAAATTAATTTTTCTGATCACAAAATAAACATTATAATAGAAAACAAAAATACATGAACTATTAAATAAGCATTTAGGATCCTACTGTTAACAATTTGATTGTTTCTTTTCCTTTTGGTCTTATTTCCTTTCAGCTTCATGTCAGTCTTACTGCTAAGAATTTTACATCTTTGTTATATGTAAATATATTCATATATACGTATTTGTATCCCTATATGTACAGATGACATATAATCAGGATATTTATATATTCAATATTTTTCTTTCTTTAGTTTATATCATGCACATTTTTTCCTCTTTCATTAAAATTCTATAACATCTATTTCCTTCTGATGTACCATTTGTGGCACCTTTACATATTGTCCATTTCTTTACTGATGACTATGTGTACTCTGAAATTTTGTTGTTATAATCAATAATGGAATAAACTTCAGTGTACGCTATACCTTTGCCTACTTACTACATTATTTCCTTAACTCTTTTTTTTTTTGTAGCAGGAATGAAACTCAGGACCTTGCACTTGCCACGCAGGCACTGTACTGCTGAGCAATATCCCTGGCTCTCTCCTTAACTCTTAAAACTCTTAATAGTGGAGTTTCTAGGTGAAAGGAATATATTGCTAAAGAGTTTTCCAGAAAATGGCTCCAATTCACACTTTCATCAGGACTATGTATGATGGAATATCACTGTTAATTTGATATGTTTAAGTTTGCATTTCTTTGATTACATGTATTTCCTCTTCTAGAATTTTCTGTTCATGTTTTTTCTCTTGTTTTTGGAAGGAGGGGATGCTATTACATTATTTCTATTAAACGATATGAATTATTTTAAATTAAGGATATTTATTTACCTGGTTCATGTTTTTAATCTGATGGCAACTTCTTGGGTCAAATGGGGAAAATGTGGCTCTAATAGGTGTTTTTACATTTGGTATAGCTCTAATTCCTAACTCAAATTACTAAGGTGTCAGGTGGATATAGAAATATGAATTTGCATTTTATGCTAATAATGGTATGATTCTAAGATGCAAATCTTATCTTGTAAATTAGTTTGTTAAACATCAGATAAGAACTGGAAGGGAGACCCAGGAAAACTAATTTACAATTATGGATTACACAATAATTAACAAAAAGCTTAATATAGAAATGTGACAAAAAAGGGAAATAATAGATTAACATCTTTATAATAGGAAAGCTTACTAGACTGTTACTGGGAAAATAATCAAGCCTACCTGTTGGTCTGGGTTAAAATAGGTCCTGCTTTTCCTTCTGGGGCCACAGTGATGAACACTGTGCCACACTGATGGATGACGTCCACATACACATAGCCGAAGCCAGTAAGGAACACAACCTGTGAAGAGGATGTGGAGAGTCTGGTTTAGAAGAAAGAAGAACACTACTGAGATGGCTGACTTCAAATGTTTCACATTCTCCTTCAACACCACAAAGCCTTCCCGGTTACGTTTCTTTCTATGTATGTGTCCTGGCTACTCAGTTGACTTGAAATGAAAAAAAAAAAAATCAAGTCCAGATTTTTCAATATCCAGCTGTTGAGATTCATAGGAAAAAGTGATGGATGACGGGGCACGAGCGTCTTCACTCTGTGCTTCTTGGGAATCGGCAAATAACCCCACGTCGCTGGAGCCCAGCTATGGGGCCAGACTTATGTACGCACATGGATCTCTGTGGAAAAAGTGCTGAAACTCAGGACTTGAAATGCAAGGTGTGAAAAGCTTTTAGGCTCTTGAATACTGATTTACCACAGGGCGGCCATTCCCTGCTGGCCACAAAAAACATACTCCCAAGCCCAGCAATAACACATACCACAGTCTGCCAAGGTTTCACCCGAAACTCGGAAGAAGAATTTTAGATAAAGTAATTTGCTTAGAGTCAAAATTAATTATTCTCCCATAAGAAGGTGAACTACCTAAAAAAGAATTCTATCTCTGAAGCCAGGTGCCAGGCCAGCAAAACAGATGTTCTTTTAGCATTAAATGCCAGTGTTGCTTAAATGGATAAATATTTGAAAACAGAACAGAACTATGTGAAAAACAACTACAAGAACATCATGTTCACAGCCAAGTTACCTGAAGGCAGGCGCAAGAGCCTCCTTGTGCCTGGGAACCTTGATTCTGATGATTTGCAGTATCAGTGCAGTCCAAGTCAAAACCCTTATTGTTAGGGCGGCAAAGAAAAGACAGACTGACAATTCCTGGAGAAAGCAATGAAACTATGTACTTGCTTGGCAAGTAATTAATGCATTCCAATTTTGACCACAGAAAGAGGTAGCAGAGACTATACGCAGATCCACAGGAAGACAGTCAGACTCGTGTGGAAGCAATTTCACAGTCACTGGCTTCCTTCTTGTGCAGTTGGTTCCTCCCTCAGAAATCCTGCCCGTCTTTAGCATCCAGGGCATATGCGTATTATCTCTGTCTGCTCTACTCTCCCGCTGCAGTTCAGCTATTACCAGACCATCCAAGCTCTGTCTGCCTACTGTTGTAGTTCATTCTCAGAGTTAACTTTTTGGCATGATGAAATGAAGATACTTAAATGTTATATGATAATAAAGACAAACTGATGGTATTTGTTAACTGCCTAAGGACTTTTGAAAGAAGAAATTGACCTGAACTTTTAAGGTACTTCTTCTGACCCAAAACTTGGACTCTGGAGAGATTTTGCTGGGTGTCTCTTTACCCCAGTGCTGAGAATAGAAGAACCAGAGTTTGACCTGTGGTGCCCCTAGCTGTTCATTCTTACATTATGACAACTCACAAAGGCCCAAATTACAACTCTCAGCTCTAAGCTTCTGTATAGTGCAGTTCTAGGGATTAGGGAGCTAGGTACCTAGGGACACACAGAAATTAGGCACCTATACCCAGGACCCCAGAAACATAAAGGTGATCCTTGTTTTGGTCTGATAGTTCGAACATTCAATCATTCTATCTATTCTTTGATAAATACCTAACAGCACTCACAAAGAATTAGCTATGAGAGAATAAATAAAAGCACACACTGAAGATGCCTACATCCCAATTGGTGAAAAATCCATTTGCACAAATCGTACATTGAAACTAACAGTCCAGAGCACAGGTTCATAGTATGCTTTTCCTACTTCGGTCCTTGATGTGAGCTCCAAGAATGAAATGGTTTTATGTCCATTTCCTTTAGTACTTGTGACCAGTACCTAGTACTCAGTACAGAAAAGCAGATGATCTGAACGGACAACTTTGAAAGCTGGCTCCTATGCTACAGACTACCGTCCACCCTTGTCCAGGTCCCCTTTCCTTCCTACAAAGCAAGCTTATACTCCCTACTCTTTGTAGTTAGGTGTGGCCATGTGACAGTCTTGCCTAGTGGCTAAAAGACTGAAGTGACATGTGTTACTTGCAGGCCAAGACCACATATCTTACCCCACTGCAGAGACTCGATAAAGGCTTTCTGTTCCAGGCCAGTGATGGGCCAGATCTGGTCCTCTTATTGAAAATACAGCTTTCCTGGAACATCCCTATGCTAATTTAATTTACCCATTGTTTCTGTCTATGAAGAGCTGAGAAGCTATAACAGAGACTGTATGGCCTGTAAAGCATAAAACACTATCTAAATGGCATAGAAAAAAAATCTATGGACTCTTCCTCTGATAGTTGTGAAAGACTGCTTGTTATATGATTATCTGTACATCCTGTATCCATGTTTATGTGTAGCCCCCTCCAGTACTAACACTGAACTCAGTTATGTGACTTTCTCAGTCATGTGACTTCCTTCAGCTCACATGATGTTGGTACATAATAAGAAGCTTGCTTATTGGGCCTGCCCTCTTGCTGTGATGTTGGGGAATCCTGGCCTAGCCTCCCAGAGGAGGAGGACATGTGAGGGGGCTGTCTGGACTCCCCCACCAAACCCATTTCTCAGCCAGTTCTGCTGGATGTAGCTGTGTGGGTGACCCCCACCTCATCCAGCAGCAAAGTCACTCGGCCAACTCTCAGAGTCCTAAGAAGTTGTGAATCACCATTATCTGAAGCCACAAGGTTCTGGGGTAGTTTGTTACAATGGGGCAGATGAGAGATGATGGAGTAAAGGCTGAGTTCCTGAAGGATCATGTAGGACAGAGGCCCCTAACGACCAGCACTGGGCATGCAGCAAGAACAAGAAACACACCTCGGATTATTACAGGCAACACACGCTGATACTGCTACTGTGTATATAGTTGTAATAGAAGTAAGTTTCTAGCAAAAAAACAAAAACATGAGGCTTAATGGTTATGAAGTAAAAATGACCACTGAAAGTGACAAAAACGAAGACCCTCATTTTGAAGTGTCAAAGCATTTAGAAAAACTGTTACTTGAGACTATTTGGGAGATAAAGCAAAAACCTAATAAATCTGTAGCTTTAGGAGATGAAGTTTGAAAACAAAACATCAGTAGTGTGCATTAGCTGCTACTGGGTATATCCAACAGTATATTATAAAGAAGGGATGAATTTAGGAGAAAGAACTGGTCAGGTTACCAGAAATTCGGGGCCTTACAAAATTAGAAATGTTTTAAAACCTGATACAGCTGAATGTGTTTCCTCTTAAGTTTGTATGCAGAAATCCTGACCCTGCCAGATGATACCACAAGGAGGCCATCAGTGTCCCTATGAAAGGAGTCCGGGAAAGCCCCTGGCTCCATCTGCCATGTGAGGATACAGTGAAAAGATGGCCATACATGAACCAGGACGTGGGGCCTCACTAGATTCCCGATCTGATGGGTACTTCCTAGACTCCGGAGAGTTAAGAAATAAATTTCTGTTGTGTGTAAGCCACACAGTCTATGATATTTTGTTATACTAGCCCACACAGACTAAGATAAAACTCCAAACAGCAAGAGATAAAACTGAAAGTCTTTGAACATGAAGGCAGGGTAACACCCAGTCTCAGGACTGACTATAGGCATCACACTGCTAAAACATTTTAACTATTTAAGGGCTAGAGAACCAAATTCAGATTGAGGGTATATATTTCCCAAAAAAGCTCTTTTAAATTCTGAAAGAGAGTAAGGAAATAAGACAGCAAAGAAATACATTTTGAAAAGGAACAGGGATATGGCATACGGAAATCGCTGGAATCACATAGGTAAGACTACTTCATTTTAGAGAAATTACTACTGCCTGATATACTCACAGACCTAGACTGATAGGGATGCTATTATTTGAGACTCAATACAAGCTTCAGGTGGCCAAGGGAGATCTCCCAGAGCATTGGTGGTGAGCCTATGGCCCCTGTGCCACAATGGGATGTTTGTATCTCTGAAAACTCTGAAGTGTTCGCCGTCAGTTAAAGAGGGTCAATCCTGAAGAAGAAGGGTATGAGAGCTCCCGAGAACAGGAGCAGAGCTCAAAGCCTAATTCCTTCTTCCCAGGGTACAGACCTGCAGCAGATGCTCAGAAAAAATTCCTAATTGCTATGGGCATATGTTTTTCATTTTATTTCCTTTCCAGACTGGAGAGGTCACTCTTGCTATCTTGTTCTGTAAAACCGCAGGGAGAGGAAGTGCAGATAAGCTCATAGGTCTGGAGATCAAAAGCAGTCATATCACCCCTGACCTTTCCTCAGAATAACTGGACTTCACAGTGCCTGCTTAGCACCAGGGAGAGTGGGCAGAGGCTTGTTCCATGTGTGGGAAACAGACTGAATTAAACGGCTGATGGCCAAGGGATTATTATCTGCTGTCTGTCCTCACAGAACAGCCCAGCCGGTGCTGCACAGTGCTGCCTTTCGTTAGGTTCTACTGTCCTTTCTTCACTTGGCACTAGTTCTCTGGGTGTGTGTGTGTGGAAAGCTTAGGCACCACATAATAAAACACTGACTATTTCAACCACAAAACATCTCTGGGTGATCTCTGAGTTTTGTCACTTAAATCTGTGTGGGGTCACTTTGATCAGTAGGTTCTATCTCACTTGTGATATAGGAAGACTGTTAGAGGCTGAGGTCCCCCTGCCTTCTGCTTAATATATTATTTTTAACTATAATCATAAACAAATATATATGGTGACACATAGGAAATAATGGAATGTATTCTTGAAAGTCTACTTCATCTACCCCTTTTACAAATTAAGCTTATTAGTACAATTTAGATATACAGTGATCATATTCATCATAGGGAGTTTATACCTATATATACCTTGATTCCTCTTTCCCCCCAATCCCTCCCTTCCCACCAATCCCTCTAATCCCTCCGTATTTACAAAGCTTTGTTTCCATTTTATACTTACCATTTTTTCCCTTTCCCCATCCTTCCTCCCCCCACCCCAGTTCCTCTTTCCTTTTGAACAATTTTTTCCTATTTCACAATATCTATTGTACATTTTGGTTCTTATTTATTCTTTCAGTTTATCACAGCAGGAAGAAAATGTGCTATTTACACACGCATCTGATTTATCTCACTTAAGAGTATGGTCTCCAGGTGCATCCATTTAACCAAGAAATCTCTCAATTTCATCCTTCTTTATGGCTGAGTAGTACTCCACTATATAAAACAACCACATCTTATATATCCATTCACCAGTTGATGGGCTTTTGAGTTGTTTCCAAGATTCAATGATTTCAAACTGCGCTGCCATAAACATAGGTGTGCAGAGATCATGGTGATAGGATGTTTTTACTTCTTTTCGGAAGACACCCATAAGGGGAATTGCTAGGTTGAATGGGAGCTGTAATCCTAGTTTTGTTGAGAAATAGCCACACTGATTTCCACAGTGCTTGTACCAGTCTGCACTCCCACCAACAGTGGAGAAGGGTCCTTTCTTCCTATAGCTCCGCCAGTATTTGTTATTGGTTGATTTCTTGCTGATAGCAATCCTTTCTGGAAGTGGAATCTTAGCATTGTTTTAATTTGCATCTCAATGACCAGGAATGTTGAACATTTTTTCATATATTGACTTGGTGTATGTATTTCTTCATCTGAGAAACGTGTATTCATGCCCATTTTTGATGGAGTCTTTAAATTTGGGGGCTTCTGAGAGAAAAACTAAAATTTTCCCCCACTCTGGGGGTTGCCTTTGCACTCTGTTGGTGATCTCTTTTGCTGTGCACAAGCTTGTTAATAGCATGAGATCCCAGTTGTTCATTCTTCTCTCTTACAGCAGATTTTGTGAATTTTTTGTTTCAATATTTAAATCTTTAATCCATTTCAATTTTAGTTTAGTGCACGGTGATTGACATGGGTGTAGGTTTAGTCTTTGGCATGTGGAAAGCCAGTTTTTCTAGCACCATTTTTAAAAAGAAGCTATCTTTCGTCCAGTGAATGTGTTTAGCCCCTTTGCCAAAGATAAGGTGGCTGAGTGTGTTTGGAGTTGTTTCTGTATCTTCTAATGTGTTCCTCTGATCCTCAGGTCTTTTTTTTTTTTTTTTTGCCAGTACCATGCTGCTTTTTTAATCACAGCAGCTTTGCAAAATAATTTCTACTCTGGGATTGTGATGCCCCCTGAATTGCCTTTGATACTGAGAATTGTTTTACATTTTCTAGGTCTCTTCTGGTTCCAAATAAAGATTAGGAATGTTGTCTCTAGTTCTTTGAGGTATGCTAATGGTATTTTGATTGGGATTGCATTAAATCTGTATAATTTTCAGAGTGTGGCCATTTCCACTATGTTGGTTCTTCTTATCCAAGAGCAAGGGGTATCTTTTCATCCTCTGATACCCTCTTTGATCTCCTTTATAGAGTACTATAATTTTCAACATATAGATCTTTTACTTCCTTTGCTAGATTGATTCCTAAGTATTTCACTTTTTTGGATGCTATTGTGAAAGGTGTGGTTTCCTTAATTTCTGAGTCTGTTGTTTGTACAGAAATGCTACTGATTTTTGAGTATTGACTTTATATCCAACTATACTACTGAATTTGGTCATTAAATCTACAAGACTTTTGATGGAGTTTTTGGGGTCTTCTGTGTAAAGTATCATGTCATCTGCAAATAATAATAATCTAACTTCTTCCTTTCCCATCCTTATCTAATTGCTCTGGCTAAGTCTCCAAAACTGTATTGTGTAGGAGTTGTAAAGGTGGACATTCTTGTCTTATTCCTAATTTTAGAGTGAAAGCTTGCACTTTGGGCCATTTAGTATGCTGTTGGCTATTGGCTGGTCATAGATGGCTTTTATCAGATTGAGGTAAAGACCATTTATTTCAATCATGTAATTTTTGTTTTGGGCTCTGCTGATATGGTGTATTACATTTATTGATTTGTGCATGTTGAACCATCCCTGCATCCCTGGGGTGAATCCTACTTGGTTGTGGTGTATAACTTTCTCAGTGATTTGCTGCATTCTGTTTGCCAGTATCTTGTTGAAGATGCTCATTAGAGAGACTGACTTGTACTTTTCTTTTTTGGTTGGGTCTTTCTCTGGTTTTGGTATCAGAGTTATTCTTGCTTCCAGGAATGAGTTTGGGAATATTGTTTCCCTTTCAATTTCATGAAAGAGTTTCAACATTAGTGGTATTAGAGTATCTCTAAATTTTTTTATGAAATTCAGCAGTGAATCCATCAGAATCTGGGCTTTTTTGTTGGAACTTAAGTTTAAAGTTTTAAATTAATTTTCAACTTCACTGACTCCGATTGGGTTAAGAAAAATAATAAAATTCCTCTGGTGTTCATAGTTCTGTGATAGTGTCCAAGTTGGACCCAGAAATGTGCTGTGTAATCCCATCAAGTTTGCAGTAGGATTTGTGGTGGATTTGGGGCTGATCTTGTCTTCTGGATATGGGTCCTGGGACTGGTTTTAAGCTGACAAGGTTCTGTCTATCCACCCTTTGTCTCTTTTCTCTTCATAAGCTATATGTGAAGATCTGGGGATAGGGAAGAGGAAATTACCAAGCACTACAGCACTGTGGCCAAGTTATTAAAATATTGAAGCTGACCCTTCCTCCAGTTGTCACCAATCTTCCCTTCCCCTGGGCTGCGATCCCCATTCTGGTACATCTTGCTGGGTCTTCTTCCTCGGCTCGAATTTTCTTCCTCCCACTTATCTTTACCCTACCTCATACTTTCACTTCCTTCCTTAGTGGGAGAGTTTATCCATCTCTTTTTCTTATTCTCAGCCTACCCTGTGTACAGCTCAAATTGTTTATTCAAGTGTTTCCCTAAAGGTAACTTTTGCCCCTCAGAAGAATCCTATTTTCTAAAACTGAGATGATACTTCTTCTCCTACTTTTGAATTCTTAAGTTGAAGACAGGATAATACTTATTTTGTGCTGAGAATTGATGCATCTAAAATGATCTGAAGACATATTAATTAGGCATTTTACTTATTCAGCTGACTTTTGGTTAAAACTTAAGTTTTCATAAAAAATGTCAACTCCTATTTTGTGAAGAAGTAGTTTAAACTTTACTAAGCATATATCCATGTATATAGTTTGTAAAAGAGCATTTGAAGTAGGAAAACCAGGAGATACAAGAATTCTAGACTTAGTCTTTAAAGGGAGGAAGAAGAGATTTCTGTGTATGCTAAGAGGCTGATCCCTTTCTGGCAGACGGAGGACAGGGAGGAGATGCAGCCTGCTCTCAACCATGGTCTCTATGATATACTGGACTGCAGAGCCTTCTTTGGGTTGGGCTCTGTGGTTTAGTAAACACGTTGGCAGTTGTTATGGAGAATGAGTGGAAAGTACAGAGGCTGAGATGGAAAGGCCCTTTGAAAGAATATTGATGTGCTGGCCCTGGACGGGCTTCTATCCCTTCTGTCCATTAAGTTCTAAATAAATTGCATTCTTTGTTAAAAAATAAAAAAAATTAAAACAGAATATTGATAAAATCTGGGATCATAATGACTCAAAGGCCTGAAAAAGACTCTGGTGACTGAGAAGGGACAGATTACAGAGACATTCCTGGGGCATCTCTAAAAGAACCTGGTGACTTCCTAGCTATGTGGGGAAAGAGAGCAAAGGCAGGCACTGAGATGGCAGAAGAAAGGAGCCAGGCTTAGAAACCAGACAGCCCTGGGTTTGAATCCCAGCAACACAGCACAGGACCACTTCTGTGGCTTTAGGTAACATCCAATTTTAAGGGATGCAATATAGGGATTAGCGATAGTATCTTTAGAATTCTTGAGATAAAACAGGAATTCAATACAAATTTATATCAATATTATTTAAGGTTTTATACTGGGAAGCAGTGGTAACATTAAATAAAGCACAAATTCTAGGAAAAGTTGGTTTGGTGTTTGGGAAATGGGGTGCTTGTAGGTCCCTCAGGACGAGATGCTTGGTGGGTAGCTGGAAACTGAAGCTTTGGAATATAAGAGGCAGAGAGAGAGATACATGGGAATGATTAGGTGATAGACAGTAGCTAAAGCTATGAGAGGAATTAGATCTCCCAGAGAAGGTAAGAAGGGAGGTACATTTCTAAGATGATTCAACAGAAAAGGTTGGATAGGGATGAAAGAAGAGCAGATGTAATTTTTCCCTTTGTATACTTTTTGAAAAACATCTAAGAGAAATCCTTACTCATGAGTATCTTTGGAAACAGTTGTAACTCAGCCAGAACAAAGTGTAAACATGTCGGAGACTCTGGACCCTGCACTTGGCAGACATTCAGGACTGGGTGCTGACTGGCTGCCAATTGCTTGGGACCTGGTATGGGGTTGGGGAAGGTAAGCAAAGTAAGCGAGGAGCCAAAATACCTGTACTACACGTTTTCTGAATCTGACATCCACTTAGAGTGACATCTTTTTTTCCGTGTGTAAACTTTTGCAGGAAGGCTAAAGACAGCTCTGAAAATTACTACCTGGTACTTTAAGCATCAGTTCTGGCCGTGACCTTCATGTGTGTATTTGCCTCCTGGTTCACCGAAGCATTTAACAAAGTATCTCATGATATTCTTACAAACAAGAAATATCTTATATAATTGAGTTGAAGTGTGTTTTTACATGCGTTTTTAAATTTATGAACACTGGGCTACATGATAATAGAGTCTGGCTTATTCTTAGATGACTGAACCCAGGTATGAGGGAAGTACCCAGTGACTCCCCACTACGCGGGCCGTGGACTTGGCCTGTTCAACACCTTGATTCATTACTTGGATGACTACGTAGAATACATGCATACCACATGTAGAAATGGCTTAAAGCTACCCTGGATATTACTATATTTTTAAAATAGTAATAGTGGACTACGCCAGTAGCAGTAAAACTTGATTTTGGGGAGATAAATATAAAGTCCTGTCAGTGGGTTCAAAAAGTCAACCGTATAGCAAGTCATATGATAAAGATTTGGGGGACGTGGTTGACCACAAATTTAATAATAACAAAAGGTCTGAATATGTTATTAAAACGATAATTCAGTCTCCTACTTTATTAATGGAAGCATAGGGAGGTAATAGGTGGTTAGACCACATTTGGAATATTGTGTGCAATTCCAGCTGCCAGATTTTTAAAAGGGAACATAACACACTGGTATATTCAGACAAGGGTAACTATGGTGATGGGTCTGTAAATCATATTCACTAAAACAGTGATTCAAGGAAGCAGAAATGTTGGGCCTGGATAAGAGAACACTTACAAGACAACATCAAAGCTGCAATCAGAAAACCACAAAGTAGCTGTATTGAAGGGGAACTCAATAACGTGTGCTGCCCTAGAGGGCAAGATACGGACCCACGAGTGGATGGCACTGGGAGAGTTTTCAGTTAGGTTAGGAAGAAAGTTTTGCATCGTCATGACTGGAATAAGCCATGACTGTGTCAGTAGGGCCTTCTGAGATGTTATGGAAGCAGCAATTAGAAAACTTTTTTTAACCTGTACTTTGATGACCTTTCAGGGAGCCACAGTAGGATGTTAGAGAACAAGAGGTGACCCAGTTTGGTGTAAGGAAAACAGGACTAGGTGATATGTGAGCAGATTCAAGTGGCCGCGTGATCTGCTTAACTGCAAGGTACCTAGCTGATTATACTTTTTAAACCTCATACCTCTCATCATGAAAATTATTGCCCTGATGATCTTAGCGTCATTGGGGTGATCAAAGTCTCTATCTTGGGGCCAGGCACGGTACAGCGCAACTGTAATTCTAGCCCTTGGGAGGCTGACGCAGAAGGACTGCAGTGAGTTTGAGACGAGCTTGGGTATGTCCAAGGTTAGCATAAACTACGTAGCAAGACTGTCTCAAAACCAAACCAAACCAAACCAAACCAAACCAAACCAAACCAAACCAAGACAAAATCTTTAAATCTTGGAACTTACGACACTTTACTGTTCGTTGTGTCCATGAAGTTAGGAACTGCACCTTATTCAGGACAAAGTGTTTAGTACTTAATAGATCCCAATAAAATTTTTTGGAACAAATGAATGAAAGACTGGAGACTGGTGTGAAAGCACTTTATAATTACTATAGTTCTTTTTTTTTTTTTTTTAATTACTATAGTTCTGTGTGAACACAAACGGTCACTCCCACATATCCTCACTAACACTTCTGTTAAGGTCAAAGATCAAGAATTTACTGGACCTTTTTAGAAGGGATTTCTTGCATAAAAGGATAATTTTAGTTTTTTTTTTTTTTGGTTCAAACTGAGCATTCTGTTTTGCCATTTCAATAGCTCAGAAATTACTTTCAATAAACAATTCAATGACTACTCATGCCTCTTAAGAGAACAAAAATTCTTGAGAGGACCCACAGGGTCTTGACAAGTTTGGTCTTTACTTGCCTGACAGGCCTCCCCTCTTCCTTCTCCTGGCACCACAGCCTTGCGGGCATCTAGTTCCTTAGAAGGACTGCGCTTTCACTCTGAGTCATAAAGCTTCATCTCCCTAAAACAGTCTCCTCCCCTCTTGTCTAATTTGTGCCTTGCATTCTGAAGGTACAGATGGAAAGCCCTTACCCAGAGACACACTCTCTGGGCTCTCAAAGCATCTGCTGTGTCCTCTTATGGCACACTTCCTTCTTTCTTTCCTCCCTTCCTCCCTCCCTTCATAGCACCTATTAGAGTTTGGAATAACGAAAGCTTTCTTGTGATTCCTTGAATGTTACTACTTCCTCTACACATAAAGTTTGCAGGGGCTGGGGCTGCGTTCTGTTTTTGCTCAGTGCACTTCATGTAGTTCAACTATAATGTTTGGCACGTATTAAAAACTCAGTAAGTATTTGATAATTTAAAGAACAAAGCAAACTTTACAATGCTTTTGTTAGTTAAGTGGTAACTTCTATGTGCTCTTTGTACCTTGTTTCAAGTTTTCCTTTTTTGTATTCATTTGAAGGGACTTTATTTTTAGCTTTTGAGTTTTAATGTTTATATTGCTTTAGAGGGGTATGTTATACATTTCCTCTTCCCATATTGCTTAACTGTAAAAAATAAGGTTTCTATCAAAAACTTGATAGGATTTAAACTATTTTACAATAGGATCAAAAGTATGACTTAAAATTACCAGCGTGAACTTCTTTCTTATACCATATGTATTGAGAACCTAAAGATCCCCATCCCCCAAAGTCAAGTTACCACCCACAGTCAAATTATGGAAATGAGCATCAGGTACCATTTTCAGGCCTCTGGCTGAATAACTGTGAGCTGTTTTTTAGCCAGGTGTGAATCAGGAGCACAATCCCAGAACATCACCCTGCACCCAGTTCACAACCAGAATTTTGTGGCATGCTATGAGGTCTTCCTGATACCTCTTGGTCCAAAGGATATATTTCTCTATGAAGTTATAAAAGTATTTCTGCAGTCTCTCACTTACCCAATTTTAAACTTGTACCATATGAAACTGTTCTAGTTAGAAAACTAAACCAAGGGACATATGTAGGACTGTCAAAAGCCAAAGGAGTTTTCTCCCTTGCAGCATAATGGAGATTTTATGGTGTTCTAATTATGCTTGTTTAGGTCAGCTTTGAAACTCACACCCTGTCCCAAGGACCAGGGGTTGAGGGCAGAGTCCTGGGAGACAAACCTCCTCCCTCAGAGGACTGGTCTTTCATCAGGGACACAGCCCCCTTCTCTCCCAGTGATTTATATGCCTGGGGTGTTGCTGCAGGGCTGTCGGTGAGGGCCTGAAACCCATCTTCCTCCTGAGGAGGACTACATCCCACTCTGCAGGACATACGGTGCACAGCTCCTAAAAGATTAATGGGAACATGAGCCTTTCTTACGTCCTCCTACCATGGAAGATAAGGGTGTTAGAAAGAGCACCTCCCCTGAGCTTTGAAGTAGCCCTGACTACAAAGGTTTGAGGAAATTTAGAGTGAATGCAAGCCCCCTAAATATAGTTCAGCAGGTGGAACACCTATTGTATAGAATTCCCTAGTCATATAAACAAGATTTCAAAACCCTTCAAACTGATACAGGGGAGTTCGGAAGCCTTGAAAAGCTCCCGTATTTATTTTATAAGTTAACAAGATCAGGAACATCTCCTGAGTCTGCACAGTGGTCATCAAAGGACTGCTGACGGAAAGCACACCCTAGGCAGAGGGGCCACCACAGACGCATTTGTCCAGCTGAGCATACGTTCCAGGATGCCCAGTCGTTCTTTCCTGTCCCTTGCCAGATCCTTCCTCTGCTTCCACAGCCACAGGCCCCTCCCACTGTCCCATTCTCTCAGCAGATCACTTATTTCACACTTCACGAACTCAAGGCACCCACGACCACCCCATTCCCCTCCCTCCCTGGCCCTCCACAGGTCTCCATCCTCGCTGTCTTGCCCTACCAGAGAGGCAGAAGTGGCCCTTTTCCAAGCTCAGTTACTCTGCCTGCGCCTTGAGTTCGCCTCTCTCGGCCCTTTCTTACTCACATTTTCCACTCCTCGCCCGGCTCCTCTCCCCTGGTGTGCATGAGTTTCCTCCTGACTGATTCCATTTTCATGTGGCCCGCTGCTTAAAGGGTCAATTCTCACTTGCTCCTCCATCCCCTCGCTTCTGTTCACTCTGAACTCTTCCTCATCAGAGTCTTGCTTGGCCTCTCTAGGGCCTTCCGTCCCGTAACCACTCCCCTTCCGGGGCTTTCCCGTCATCTCACACAGGTCTCCTGCTGCGTGGCTCCCTTGCCCGCTTTGCTTCTCCACTCTTGCAGGCTGGCGTTTCCTCGGGGTGCACCAGAGACCTGTGACCTGCTCCTTCATACCATCTCTGTATCCTTAACTTCTCATTCAATTCAGTCATCCAGTCAATCATTTATGCACTTGATATTTATTATGATTTTACTGTGTTGATAGGTATCAATGCAGTATGCTGAGGATGAGTAAGGTATACATCTAGCCAACGGAAATCTTTAAAAATAAGTAAGTCCAATTAAACGCTACCAATGTTATATAAGCACATAGGGGACTAAAGAGGAAAGGAAAAGATGGTAAAGGGGATTTCACTGTATTTTGATGAGATTTGGCATGTTCGGGGTGGTACGGCCGTAGACTTCACTGAATTTTGAAAGAGGGACATGCCCCAAGGGCTAGGAAAGAGAGGACTCAAGAAACTCGAAGGAAAGTAGTAGCACATGTAGCACTGTGCTTTAGATCTGGGCTTCAGAGCCAGGAGAGCTGGACAGAATACTAGGCCTGACTCTTGTATTGCATGGGAATGAGGATGTGCTACTTTTGGAAGTTTCCTTTTTACTACTACAACAAGTTCTAACGTGCACAGCCATTGTAAAGCTTACATAAAAGTGCAAGTGTTTAGCATAATGCCTGGCATAGAGTGTTTATTACATAATAACCATTATTATCACTGTAAATATATTTATGAGTATAATATGTGTTTTATAACCATTGCAAAAGAACCTACTTCATAAGCTTGTTGTGAAGATTAAGTGAACTAAAAACTATGTGAAAGAATTGTAAAGAAAAGAACAGCACATTATTACTCCACTATAAAAGAGGATGAAGGCTGATATACACTACAACACAAAGGAGTCTTCATGATAATGGTAAGTGAAATAAACCAGATATAAATACTTTATCATTTCCTTTATCTTAGGCACTCAGAGTAGGCAAATTCGTAGACACAGAAAACAGAATCCAGATTACCAGGGCTGGGGGAAGGGAGAGAAGGTAGTCACTGCTGAATAGGTACAGTTAGAGCAGAAAAGGTTTCAGAAATAGTGGTGATGGTTTATATCACTGTAAATGTCTTTAGTTCCACAAAATTGTACCACTTACGAATGGTAGGTTTTAAGTACAGAAGAAAGAAAATGCCAGGTTCACATGCCATTTTCATCAAAAATACCACCACTGATATTCAGAGTAAGGCAAAAACAAATTAGAACATTTTATCTACTTAGTATGTCTGCATGGCTTTATGGATTACTCACATAAATATGCATTTTTAAAACTGGTAAACTTTTAGAATTAATATAGGGTCAGTATTATAATCATCTAAAATCTAGACAGTGGGGCTGCCTTCTCACAACAGACAACTTTATTTCATTTATGACCTATATTAGATCCAAGATGGCTTGATTTTACTAAGACTCCCCTCTGATAATCAGTTGTATAGTATATTTTCGAGATATATAATTATGTTTAAGAATTTATAGCCGGATGCAGATATAAAGATGGCTACATAAGCGCACTCACAGAGCTAAGTTCAGCATTTACAAAATAATGTTTAAAATAAACCACCGCCAAGACCTTCGCGGTGGTCACTTCCTTTGGGCCCGGACGGGACACACGCGCACTGACCTGTGTTCCGCGACTGTTGATGTCGATGGCATCGCTCCACTCGGCGGTGACCATGCCCGGCGTGTCTGCTCTCAGAAGGAGGCTAGGAAGTAAGTCCTTGGTCTTGCAGTCTGGATAACTGGAAATCTGATGGTATAGCTCATGATGAATGGAGCTCTCAGAAGGAATTTTTCTGCAATAAACCTCAAATTTTGGGATTTCTGAAAAAAAAAGTTTATGCATACTTAGGACTTAATGAGGACTTGGGTACATTAAATATAATGTGGCAAACTACATTTCTCAAGTAGGGTTGGAAGTACTTTTATTTAAGCATTCTGGATCACAGGTATCTACTAAATAAAAACCTTAAGACAGAATACAAGTTTTGTTATTTAAATTCGATGCTTAATAGTTTAATAGCATACCTTTAATATTTTCTTTTATAAGCACTGCTACTGGACATCTGTTGTGCACAATTACTCGGGGACTAGGATCTTCTGAGAGTGTTAAGTAAGTCACTCCAAAATGTTCTTGATACGTCAGCGCTACAGCCCTAGAGCACAATCAAATCACACAACAGAAATGATTTCGAAAAAATGCATGCTTTCTCTTTTGGTTCACGTTCACCCAGATTTGTAATATTTTGAATTCTAAAATATATATTACTTTTGTAACTCGGGTGATATTTTCCAGAGAAGGAAGCTATACTCTCCTTTATTGTTTTTCATGTATGAATTGTAGATTTACTTTTTTTTTGAGACATGGTCTCTCTATGTAGCTCAGGCTCACCTTGAACTCACTGTGTAGCCCAGCCCAGGGTTTTCTTCAAGCTCATGGTGATCCTTCTGCCTCAGCTTTCCAAGTGTTGGTACTATGGGCATGCACCACCACTCCTGCTTAGATTTATTGATTTTTTTTTTTTTTTTTTTTTTATT